>OU343223.1:5954508-6141188 GCA_910596185.1 Chrysanthemum makinoi | reverse complement strand
GAGAATCCCATGGGCTAATACTGTGGGAGCTCACGAGGAAGCAAGCCACGAAACTCCTTGAAGAAAGGGATAAAGGCAAAAGACCGACCGGAAAGCCATCGAAAAAAGAGTGTAAGACGATAGACAAACCCATTAGTATAAGTATAAGTCATACCAAGCTAATGTACTTATCCTTGCTAGTATGATTGTGTGGGATGAATATGTAATATTCTAGAATGTCTTCGGTAGGATGTTTTGTATTAGATAAGTATGGTAAGTATATTTATCTTGTACAATACTTAGTGTATTTTGTAAAGGACTCCTTAGCCTATTAAAGGAGGTCCTAGGTTTGAGTTAGATATAACTTTTGGTGATATCTTGAGTCGATACACTTCAAGGTTGTAAACCCCAATACTATTCAGAGTATTCGTGTATTAACAACATATCGAGGTGTTTAGTGTGAATAACTGTTCGTTAATTATTATTCTTCTTAAGGTGAAGCACTAGATTCCTCATAGTGTTTAATAGGTTGTGTTCGTTTAGTCAGCTTCTATAGTAGATCCTTCGCTAAACTGGGATCAAAAATAGATTTTTATGTCAATGGACGAAACAATTTTATAGACCATCACTTATTCTAAAACCATCAACATCTTCACTTGGGCGAAGCACATAAGCGGCATCGAGGTTATCGATGTGTAGAGTTACATTCGTTTTGAGTGGTATATTTTGACCTTTATGCGACATTTGTAAACGTAAAAAAATGTTACCTTTGCTTTTACGCTCGATTAATTAAATTAAATATCTCAAATTAATAAATGAATTGGTTGTATAGTTACAAGCTAGCTGGTTGTTTACCTCTTTTGCTATTGTGGGGAGCAGGGACATAGTCGCGTTTACAGCGCTTGTAGTAAACTTACAAGCTGCTAGTTAATTTGTACTAGTGTTGAATGTTAAACCTATTTTTTGAAAGTGTGCATTGTCCCTAGTTGGTAGTTATTAGTAGCTACTAGAATCTGATGTACGCTCTAGAAGGAGTCATGGTTTATAAAATTAGTCCTAGGAAAACAAGTTGCCCTAAGTACAAAAGTTAGTTGCCAAATTTATTATATGGGTAACAAGCGCTTGTTGCCAGATTAAATAAACATGGATAATGGGATAACGAGAGTGATGAAATAGTAAATACGTTGACATACAACGCTTGATCTGACAACCAACTACATATTACGATTACTACATGGTTACAACTTTAATTATTTACATATTATATAACCACTTGATTGATAACATTCAAATTTCACGAAAAATATAAGCGGTCCAATGCTTCCTTCCCACAGGGCATACTAAACCGCAAACCTTCATTCCCATTTAGCCCGATCCGTAACTCAGCCGAACAAACTCGGTTGAAATGGCAATGATATATCATTAACCAAATCAAGTGATAATGTTTAAAAGGAACATGAATAGAATGGTAAGTTATAAATAAAACATACTATAGACATCACGGTTGCGTATGATTTAACAAAAAAGAGATTCTTTGTATGGGGCTGATGTAGAAAGATCCAGTATCTCCTAAAATTCCCATGTGACAAATAATTCAAGTTCTTTGTTGTACAGAATACCGCAGTGACCCAAATGGTTGCGATTATGCACGCTTCCACTATTGGAGCGATCCTTTGTAAACCCAAGCAAAGCGAACAGTGATAATAAGGTGGGGATGGCAAAGAGACTTCTAAATGATCTTATGGCAAAACCATTCACGTCCAACAACCATCAACAAAACAATGGCATATCTTCATCAATGATCATACCAGAAATCACTAGAGAGGTTCCAAGATAGAAAACATAGAATGGGCGGGAGTTCATTTTTAAAATCTGCGGTAGGTCTATAACTTTAAATTGGTTGGTTACCAAATCAAACGAAATCAACATATAAATCTTGTACATAACATCGTCCTTATTAGTTAACTTTTCACTCCCAAATTCAATAGATAAAATGACCTACAACCGCGCGACTTTTGGCGTTCAATTTGATAGTTTCACGAGGGGCGTGGAAATTTTCAAGGCATGTCCACCTTAACGAGTTGAAAGAAAAGACAAACACATACGAAAACCACTTTGGAAAAGCAGGATAGGGAGCTTCTTCGCATCATCGGGTCAAAAGTGTTCGGACGGACGGAAAAACCAAAACAAATATTTTACATTCAATTTGATGCGTGTAAACGGGACATGTATGCGCAAGTGATTTTTGGATGCGGGTTCCAAATAACATACATTAGATTAGAGCCATAAACAAAACACGAAAGACCATTATAATTGCCAACTGGAATCATAGATGAAAGTATTAAATTTGTTTGAAGTACCGTAGCGATCAACTGCTTCATCAAAAGCTAACATAAAACCTTTGTGACCGCTCAAATGTTAGCGTAAAAAACACTCATCGTTACGACGAACACCGTAATTAAAGATGAAGAATCCACAATCTATACTAGCCTTCCATAACTTGCAAACACTCGTAGGCGAGTATAGACTTAGGAGATAGCACTCGAATGATATCTAGTTGAACATCCGGTGGGATTTAGTTAGGACATTTTAAACAACAAGCGAAAGATTGGGATAAAGATATGAAGTGAATAGACCAAAAGAAGAAAGAAAGATTTTGTTAAACAAATTAAGAAATATTTGTATTGAAGAAAGATTGGGAGCGAGAAGACATTTAAGGACATGTACGTGATGTACTATAGGGCAACCAAATATTAAATTGGCTATATACCAAAATTAATAAAGTATACATAACCCATATAGAAGTGGTTTGCAAAGCATAGGCCTTTTTTGTATATGTGCCGACGGGTATTAACTAAAGGAATGCCGTTGAGTTAAAAATACTATAATAATCTAATAATATATAATAGAAGTAAAATACCTCTGATATCGTTGAAAGAAAAATACTTCAATTCAACATTAGACAATAATTATGGGTCAAGCGGACATTAAGGATGGTACCTTGAAAGACCGCTATCAATTTATGTAACCTTGTGCTTTCGTAGTATTCAAGCATCCGCTCACGCGGTAAGCTAAAGTTGTTTGAAGAGTCGTCTACTTCAGTTACGGGCAATACATGCAAATAATGCACACCCATACTCGATCCCACCAAACAAGTCCGATTGTTCCGTACTTTTGGACACTTGTATGTGATTTATAATCCCCGGTGATATGCCCTTACTATGCGATACCCAGTTTGTTAGGTACAATTTAAGCTATGTTTGTAACTTTCTCTTGGAACCTCGCAACCACCGTTCACGTCCCGAGGCGACCCAAGAGAGTCATAAATGTAAACAACTCGATTGCGGATATGGAGCTCACAGAGTACCCGGTGTTTTGTATTTTCATTCATGGGAAAATACACGATATATAAAACAAATGCGAGAATATTATAAGGAACATTTATAACAATAGTGGTATATATGCGGAAAGAGCGCCAAAATGACCTTTGCAACATCTCGCCAAGCCACAAGGTATGTTGTGCCATCTGAATAAGTGGTAGGCATGTTGCCACCTAGGATTTGATTGCGAGAAAGTACACCCTCCCAAAGCCCAATCACGCATCACACGGTCTAAACAATCACATCAATTCAACCCATGCATCCAAGTCGCTGCTAGACATATAAAGAAAATCAAAACTGTAAACATTCGGTTCATAAGTAACAAAACAAAATAATAAACAAGTGTAGTAGACCAGCTAGGCATCAGGTTTACTCACTAACTCATTAAGCCACCAGCCGGTGCAATCTTCAACACATGCCAAGGCTACCCAAAAATTCCTATAAGCAATAACCGCGTTAGACCCAAGGAAACCTATAAAGTAATGGTTCCTTAAGCTTCAAATACTTACGAAGGTAATCAGGAACAATAACCTTCTTCTTGTTGCATTTCGTGTAAAGTAAAAGTTCCTAAAAAATAAATATATTCAATAACATACACCCAATGATAATTATGTTAATGGATTAACAAGCGAAACCTACCTCTACAAGCGGTTCAATTGTGGGCAAATAGAAGCGACTAGCTGGACACGCTCGGGGTTTCCAGATGTTTGAAACAAAGTTGAAAATAAGAGTAAAAACATAAAATATTCGTTTTAGTTACAATTTAATATGGTGTTGTACATAAAGCGGCGTAGGATAATAGCCTCGTTAATGACACCGCGATCTTGTAAGGCGGTGGCAAGGAGTAGCTGATGTTTTTGATACCCCATTTGTCGAATTAATGACCAGCGTAAACTTCACGTAAGTTTGTACAATCGCCTTACTTTGAGGTTATCGTTCAATTTTACTCTCTTTCTTTTGTTCATTATTCATATCGGATAAAAGATCTTCCAACAGAGGTTTGTCATTAGGATCTACCACATTTGCAAATGACACTTTGTTGGGTTTAACTGAGATCAGGAGGTTGTCTTTCTTTGTTCTTTGTATCTTCTAGGCTAACCACGCGGCAACATCATTGTTCTGGATTCAAGGCCAACAAACAAATTTTTGTCAACCACATCCCCTTGTTGATCATCACAATCCATTAAATCTAAAGACGGAACACACAATTTTTATCGACGCTTTTGTTGACATTATCTTGGGAGGAAACGAGTCCCAAAATAGGTGTGTGATTTTGGCCAACCATTTACATATATGGCGGGTTGTTGTCTTTAAAGCGAGATTTGAGAATATAGTATGTTACAAAACATAAAATTAAAGTATTTTATTTATAAATGTTTTCTCGATAATGTAGATACCTCATGAGCTTTGTTGGTGGGTGTTCCTATGCATGCGCACACAAACAATATTGTTGAGTTCGAGTTGGCAAGGCAATTGTTTACGAACCACATCTTGTGCTCATTATCACAATCCATTGCATCTACGAAATTATCACCCGAAACTTTTTAATCGTCTATGTAAGACGACCAATCATTACCACAATCCGGTTCCTGCTGAATTTTAAGTATATATACATAAGTAGGGGCGTGATGCTATAGGCGATATTTAAATTGTAAGTGAAATATAACGCATAACAATGGGGTCACCGGGTATTTTATTTTCCGTTAGGAGCAAGCGGTTGAAGTTGAGTACTACTTTCACCTCCATATTCCATAATGAGGACATTTTGGGTCATGGCACAAGCTTCAACAAGAATACCAAGGTTACATGGTTGCGTTTCTTTAAGCCCATCATCATTGTCAACGTCCGTTGCATGGTCCGCATGGATAACCTTATCCCCGTTAGGGCCTAAAATATGATACGACGGCGTGGCTGTATCGACCAATGTTTGATATAAGTGTAGACCACGCGATTATTTGAGTTTGTTATAAACATTGGAGGTAAAATGAAAAGTAAATACAAACCTTGGATCATGGGAGTGCTTGTCGAGTCGTTTATGGTGGCACAACTTTTAGATTGTTAGGGATCAACAAGCGGCATCATTATTAAGACCCAATAGTTGTTGTACTTTTGAAAGTCGCTTTTCACCTCCTAAACACATCAAGTACAAGCGGTGTTTCGACAATGAATGCCGCTTTCTATCATCAAAACTTTTTTTCCCAAATCCGGTAACTCACGAAATAGACCCCACATTCGAATGAGTAGTTCCTGTTGGCAACATTTAAATTGAAATCGTCCATGCACAAGTTTAAATTGAAATCGTCCATGAATGCATTGAATGCTCTATAGATCTTGTCACCATAGTCAGTATCCGGAGCAGACAACCATCTATAAATTGGGCGCCGGCAATACACCCGCGGTTGTTTCATTTCACCGTGTTTGCGAAAGATCAGCAATGGGAGTTGAATCCTAACAACAAAAATTTTAAATTACGTACTCAGTGAACAAATTCAGCTACAAGTTAGTGGAATTAGAATGTAAGAAGGTGTGATTCATACCGGTCTAAAGAGGTTACAACTGATCCGCTGAACTTTGAAAGTCTTGACCAAGCAAGACCCGTGGAATGACCTTGTCTTTCACCCACCAAAGCGAGCTTTAGGGTAAGTCTCCAAAATCCATATGTAATAACCACAACTGTCATCTTTAAAACGTGTACTTATGCAGCTATCGTTTTTGTAAATATTTCAAGGTTTACCAAAGTAAAGGTCACATGTTTAGGATGAAACAATACCTTTATTGGTTACTGTTTTAAAAATACATCACAAACTAAAATGTGTTATAACATTGTTGTAATCTAAATTACGGGTAACTTTTATATTACTTGTATCTGAACAAAACACCACATTTCATAACAATAAAATAACAACATTAATTTTAGGTACTTTTGAAATGAAAAAGTAATAGCACAACAAAATTGAATCAAAAGCTTTAAATAACCTTGTTTTGTAAAGAAATATGTTATCAAAGCTAGACATTCATACATTAGTACAAACTAATGAGAATTCTAACCTTGAAAGCCCAAGCGAACCCGTATAGATTGTATGTGGCACTAAACTTTGGGTTCTTTTTCAATTTTAATAAATGATCTTTTATGTATATGAACAATATTGACAGATCCTTTGATAAAATTTATGCCAATATATTCACCCAAAGGAAATGCATTCCGTGCTTCAAAATCGTCAACCAAGCTCAATAAGTGTTTATGGATGCAATTCCTGTCTTCTTTTCCCATAAACTTCAATTCTGCGGCTACCCGTGAGACATACCCTAACATCATCCTCATCAGAAAGAGATAACCACCTTTTCCATCCTTTTTTCCGTCATTAACAAGGGCCAAAAGATCAATTGCATGTAAATTTGTTATACCATTACTCTGTTTTTCAAGAAATACACGATCGAAAAATGCACTAGATCGTTTAATCGGTTTTGAAACTTTGCCAAATCAAAACCATGTTATCAGACAAATTTCTTTCCGACCAAACCTTAACGAATGATCCCCAATTTGGAATTTTAGTGGAGGGGAATCAGAGGAGATTTTAGAAACATATACAGTGCAAAACATAATGCATGGAAGGTAGTCATTATCGCAGACTTTATATCCAACCATGGACCAAAAGCTGTTTGCATGAACAACCTTTAAGCGGTTTTCATTCTTTGACAAACAGAGTTTAATATCCGGCGATAACTTCAATGTAGAACGACTAGCGATTTTACAATGTACAACTTTAATTTTGTCATATGGAATTATCACATTAAAATTAATTAGGGGTTTTGAGGGTTCTGTGAATAAGATGTGGTTTTGTGAGTGTATGCATGGCATTAGAAAGGCGTTTAATTGTAGAAATTGTTACAAATTGTAGGCGGATGTTTGATTGTGTGTAATGCGTGATGTTGTGTGACTACGTGTTGAGTTATTATTATTAGTTTTATAATACAACCAATGTAAAATGACCATATTATCCTCGTGTATAAATACAAGTTGCCCAATATCAATGATTGCCTTGAAAATACATTTTGGTTGCCCAAAAACAATACATGACAAATACTCTCCAAATACAGTACTTACACATCATACCTTTGTCGGCCACACTCAAGGTTGGCCAAATAAAATTATTTGGGCAATGGTCCATTTTCATATGGCAAAAAAGCGTGGTCCGGAAAGTGATAAGCCTCAGGGCGCGCGGTCTGTTTGACTAATTTTCCCTTTATTAAATAGGGTTCCCAACAAAAGGAACAAGGTTACCCCTTATGAACTCTGGACTAAAAGACCCAACTGAACTATCTGGGGTTTGGGGTTGTAGTAGAGTGTTGTAGACTCCTGATCCAAAGTCGAAAACTTTGGGTGAAAGAGGCGTGTGCATCTTTTTTGGATATGCTAATCATTCCAAGGCTTTTAGGTTCTATGTTATTGAACCTAATGAATATGTTTCAATTAACTCCATAATTGAATCAAGGGATGCAATGTTTTTTGAGAATAGATTCTCATCAGTCCCTAGACCAAGTCAAAGGATTCCTAATGACATGGGTGTATCAGAGGTCCCTAATAAGGTCCCTGATGAGATTGTGGTTCAACAACCTAAACCTTTGCACAGAAAGAGCAAAAGGGTCAGGACTCCAAAGTCATTTGGACCTTTTCAATTATATTTAGTTGAAGGAACAATGGATGAGGTCTCTGACCAATACTCCTATTGCTTCATTGTTGAGGATGATCCTAAAACATTTGAAGAAGCAATGAAGTCCCAGGATGTTGCTTTCTGGAAAGAAGCAACTAATGATGAGATGGATTCCATCATGGGCAATAAAACTTGGGTGTTGGTTGATCTACCACCAGGTTGCCAACCTCTGGGTTGCAAATGGATTTTCAAAAGGAAAATGAAGGTAGATGGAACTATTGAAAAGTTCAAGGTTAGACTAGTCATTCATGGCTTTAAACAAAAGTCAAGAATAGACTATTTTGATACTTATGCCCCTGTGGCTCGTATGATACCATAAGATCTGATTGCTTTGGCATCTATTCACAATCGATTATTCATCGATGGATGTGAAAACGACTTTCTTGAATGGTGAACTGGAAGAGGAGGTTTATATTAACCAACCTCAAGGCTTCATCATGCTTGGCAATAAAAACAAGGTGTGTAAACTGATTAAGTCTCTTTATGGACTAAAGCAGGCTCCTAGGCAATGGCATCAAAATTTGATGAAGTGGTTTTGTCTAATGGTTATTTACTTAACCAGTCGACAAATGTGTATATAGCAAATTTGATGAATCTGGTAAAGGAGTAATCATTTTTCTATATGTTGATGACTTGCGATCTTTGTACGACCAAATCGGGTTGATCTGACAAAGGAATTTTTGTCATCAAGGTTCTCCATGAAGGACATGGGGGCGATGTTATCCTCGGCATAAGGATTAAACATGAAAGTAAAGTATCTCTCGATCTCATTATATTGAAAGGTGTTGAAATTCAATTACTTTGATTGTACTCCATTAGGTACACCTATGGATAATTGTGAGAAGCTGATGCCTAATAATGGCAAGGTTGTATCTCAACTTTAGTATTCTAGGGTAATTGGCTGCCTAATGTATGCCATGACTTGTACAATACGATATTGCTTTTGCGGTGGGTAAATGGTATACTAGTAATCCTAGTGCTCATCAGCGGCAAGCAATTCGAAAGGTACGAAGTATCTGGAAAACTATGGACTATAGTCTCTCTTATATTGGTTATCCTTCACTATTGGAAGGATACACTGATGCAAGTCAGTAACACATAAGACAATTCGTCTACTAGTGGCTGGGTATTCCTACTTGGGAGGTGCAATTTCTTGGGCATCCAAGAAACAAACTTGCATCACCAGTTCAACAATAAAATCTGAATTTTTGGCCTTAGCAGCTGCTGGTAAAGAAGCTGAATTGTTGAAAAACTTGCTTCTTGAGATTTCATTGTGGCCTAAACCTATAGCACCTATTTCTATCCGTTGTGATAGTGCAGCTACATTGTCAAAGGCTTACAGCCGGATGTACATAGGAAGTCTAGACACTTAGGTGTCAAACATAGCATGATCGTGAGCTTATCATGAATGGGGTGGTATCTATAGAGTTTGTTAGATCTCAACAAATTTAGGCGATCACTTGACCGAAGGATTGGCTAGCTAGAGACTGTTATAAAGTCTGCGATAAAGGGATGGGTTTAAGTCCAACTTAGTCACGAATGCTAAGACACCAACTCCCTCCTAAGGAGACTTGGGAGGTTCAATGTGAAAGTCAATAATTTTGGAGCACATGTTTTATATTACATCCCAAGGTTGTGCTCAGAACCTGCTAAAAAGGAGGATGAAGTCTTTACTTCTTAATGGTTAATCTCATTGAAAAAGTGTTTGACAAGAGCATGAATAAAGAGGAACCACCTATGTGAATGTTGAAGTTTTGCCGCTTCAGGGAGCTTTGGACTTTTGGCTCTTACAACATTTATGAATTTGGATATGGACACATGGCTTGTATAGGGTCAGGAGCTTTAAGTGTTTGAAAACTTGTGTGTATTTTATCTTCAGGTATTCAAATGGGTTGAAGGGTTCAATTCTTATAACACCCTGATTCTCGAATATTTGAACGTGTAATGTACTAAGATGGAAATTCAATCCTCAGGATATTTTCGTCTATGCACATATTTTGTTTGATGTTTGTTTTTCATGCAAAAGGAAGTGAACTAAATTTGAAGAGGATTGTTGGAAAATTTAGTGCACTTGTGAGATTAGTTCACACCTGGTTTTGGGTTAGGAGGTACGGAGTGTACACCCATGAGGTCCTTGAACACCCTGACTCAATAGTGGTTAGTACTTGTAGTGTTGGTTACTACTGCTAATGTAGTGACTAATGGTTCCTCTTTAGTGTATTGGTTCTTTGGTAGTGTTGGTTACTCTGCTAGTGTATTAATGATGGTTCCTCTGCTAGTATATTGTTTCCTGCTGCTAGTGTATTGGTTCCTACTAATAGTGTTGCAGTGATTAAATTGTAACAGCTTTGAACCATTCAAGTGGCTGTTTTGACTGCTTTAAGACCACGTTTAATTGGTCATGTAACCACTATTCCTATGATAATGGAGGCTTATTATGGGTGATTAATTGGCCATTAATCACTCATAAATTCCATTGACTAGGGTTGAGTGTTCTCTACTATATATTGAGATCGTCATCATCAGCATGAAGATAGAGCAAAACCAGGAGAAAGAAACAAAAAGCTAAAACACTTACATGCGCAAAGGTTATTGATTTGTGCCTAATTCAATAACTAACATTTGGTCATATCCCAAGTAGATATTCGTGTAACCCAAGCATAGGGTCGAATAGTTTACTTTGGAAAGTGATCACACGATTCCAAGTAATATCCGGTAACTACCTAGTGGTATTGCTGCTGCTTTTGATTATCTTACCCTGCTGCTGGGCGAATAACCACCAACAACATATAGAACCAAGTGTCGAGCTCTAGAAAATATTGCATTTCTATCATGAAAACTTTCTACGGCAGGATATTATAAGATGCAAACAAAGACAATTGTCTGAGTACTAATTATGATACTGTCCGACTCTTTCTAGCATGTCTTAACTGAATGCAGTAGAGTTGAGCTGTGGTTGAATAGTCTCTCAAACGACCCCATAAATTGGATTGGGCCTTAGAAATTAATGAGAGGTTAGTTTCAACCAATTCTTCTTTAGTTCATGAGATCACTTTCGGATTTAGGTTTAATGGTATTATATATGGAATGTGAACTGAACTAGCTAGAGCTCAAGTAAGAATACAGTTAAGCTTAAGCATGATGACTGGCTTTACTTGAAACTCAACTTTATCCTTTAACCGACAACTTTTATCGTTAGAGCACATCAATAAATCATTAGCTTTTCGGACCGGCTACTTATGCTGTCATTTTTTCAAGAACTGAAAACGTACAATGAGATCAAAACAATCATTCCCAAAGCATGATAGACCTCTGGACTCGAAGGAGAGGAACAAGCACATGAACTCAGACCGGAAGGACCAATCCATGGACTGGAAAGTACCAACCTGTTGACTAATCCAGCCAGAAATACCAACATGTGGGCTAAAAACAAAGGGATGAACCGGTCGACTTAATAAAGAAGAACTTACTCATGCACTTAGAAAGAGGGACAAACACTGGAGTTTAAGCAAACAGACAAACAATTAGAATCAGACCAAAAAGATGACCCGTGGACTCAGACCAAAGGGACCAACCTAATTGCCTGGAACATGAACAACAGATCACAAACAATTACTCATGATTAAGGTCTTCAGAGGTAAAGTTCATGATCTTTAATTACTGTTTTTATAAAACTTGATGGTGCCATTTTTCTTTGCGAGGGCTCTGGATTCTTGTATGCTATTTAATACTTCTGAATTACGTACGTCTTTTGGGTATAACTAAAGGTTCAGCTATATATTCCGATATTTTGTTTCATTCAATTTGGAATACTGCTATGCTTTTTATTCTTTATGAGTGCTTCATATTTATTGGAAATATGATCACAAGGAATACAAAATATATGATGCAATCATTAATGGGCATGAATGATTGTATCTAAATCCAAATAATTTGTTAACAGATTGAGCAATTGACTTTGATCTTTTTTCATTCCTTCAAAAGAGTTTCTTTATTTGCTTCCCATTTATTCAAACGCTTCGTAGCTATCTCCACCTGATTTTTGACAATTTTCCACCAAGAATGAGCTTAGTTTTCACAACAGTGAAAAAGTTAGAAATAACCAAAAGAGCATGTACTTTTTACTTGACAAAGTTACCTCTTTATTCCAATCTGTACGAAACGTCGACCATAGTAAAATGAGGGTCTGCATCCCAGTTCCTCCAATCATTCCTGACCATATTCCCTATCACATACAATCAATGAGCTTATTTGTGAAATGGTCATACTTGGTGTCTTTAAAAAAAAAAAAAAAAAAAAGTAATTCATTATATATGTTTATAAAAGGTACCTTGACTCCAAGGTTGAAATAGAAGCCTAGGAGAAGTCCAAGGGGAATACCAACAAAATAATAGCATCCGATGTTCACATATGCCACATAACCTTGCCATCCGCACCCGACAGCCACACCTTTTGATCCATATATTCATCATCTCAGTATTCACACGTTGACATGATATTAATTAGCATAAGTATTTTGATAAGAATAATGTAGTACCTGATAAAACAGGTTGTATGCCGTTGAGAATGATGGATATAACCAACAATGGGCAAAGATCAGAGACTGCATTAGCAACTGTTTCACCAGTAGTGAATGCGTAGCTAATAACATCTCTCACCGACAAAATGATTATTGATTCTACTACTGCGATGACAAAAGAGACACTAGTCACCATCCACACCGAAAAGGCTGCAGCTTTTGGGTTCCCTGCTCCAAGCTCATTCCCGACTCTAACACTATATTTTTCAAAATTATATATCCGTTGCCCGAAATTGTATACAAAAATATTACAAACAAACTATTGGGACATCTAAGTCTGCTATAATGAGAAAAACCAACCTAGCAGCTGCATTGAACCCAAGTGAGACCATGAACAATAGCGCTAAGACACTCATGCTGCATAAATTCATTACAAATAACAAAGATAAATATTAGAAAAGAAAAAAATCATTGACCCAAACAGGACCAAATAAATATGGTCTGATGAAATGTAACATGGCTCTAGTTGAA
The DNA here is from genome assembly GCA_910596185.1 of Chrysanthemum makinoi. Lineage (NCBI taxonomy): Eukaryota > Viridiplantae > Streptophyta > Magnoliopsida > Asterales > Asteraceae > Chrysanthemum > Chrysanthemum makinoi. The sequence goes on along the minus strand of OU343223.1, from coordinate 6,128,067 downwards.
GTGAAGTTGATGTGCCACTGGAAACATTTATATAGTTTAGGTCCATTTCAATACGGGCCCAAAAAGGTTATATGATCACTCTAAATTTACAAGATTCAAGATCAAGAGACATATGAGGTGTGCCCTTTATGGCGTAAAAGTTGTTTCCTCGTTACGCTATAGAGCTCTCGAATAAGAATTTATTCGGGACTTAAAGTCTTTACGCCATAAGGGGTATAATACCCTTAGGTCATAAAGACGTCGAATTCCATAATGTTCCTTTTATATTTAATTTGTTTTTTACTATAGTTAGTTTACTTTTCCAGCAAGTTTACTTCCTTATAAATACAAGGGTTATTATTATTGTAATGGACATCTTGGATCATTAATATAACTGAATTTTAGAGTTTAACACTTCTTTAGATTTTATTCCCTTGAGGTGCCTCGTTATCACTCTTGGAGTAGGTTTATCTAAATTCGTTTCTGTGTCATGTGTCAGTTGGCATTTAGAGCTTGTTAGTATCCTCGATCGTGAATGGTGTAGATCTTAACAAACCTATATTGTTGGTGGGGTATGGTCTAGAGCGTGGATCATGGTTTTACCAAATCCATGAAAAACTTGACAGCTATTATGCTATGCCAGAAGAACTACCTTTCGTGATCGTATGGAGGGCATTAATCCACAAGAATTGTCAGGGTGGCAAACACGAAGCTTGAAAAATTCGTTCAACCATAGGCGATTTTGGTGACAATTGTGCACACAACCATTCCCCATTCAACAATGGAACAATTGAAGGATGGGAGGAGATAAACAAGGATGATCGGGTGTCTACAACCAAGTTATTCCGTTCGAAAATCGTAATCAATAATTCGGTATGTTTTTAAGTTATTGATGGTTGTAGTTTAAATAATTTTGTCTAAAAAAAATTAGTAGACTTTTTATAATTACCAATGGAGGTTTGTCTAATAAAAGGTTATCGAGTTTGTAGAATTCCGGTGGCTAAATGGAAATTCTATAAAGTAGAAGTAGTTTGTATTATGGATGATATTGATGATGTCATATTTTTCTTGGAAAATCATGGCAACGTGAGATTCAGGGCATGTATGTTCTTCAATAAAATCTCTACATTTTCTCATGGGAGGGAAAAAGAATTGCTATAGTTCAACTCAAAGTCAAACCACAATTACCACAACCCGAGGTTAAGATTGAATAAAAGTTGTTGTAATCCGATATCAATGGTAAAGTTGAAAATCAATGGGATGTTGAGGTTGATACGACTAGTGTAAAAGCATTGACTAAAGTATCAGTGAAGACAAAGGAATCTAGGGTTTTGAAAAATCTTTGAAGTTGAAGCTATCGAGTCCGAAGTTATTTAAGGTACAAAGGTTTGTGATTTTTATTATGGTTTAATTTTAAAGATGATTACCAAGAATCCAATTAAGTTTTCAATGGCGAACAAAGAAGCTAGTTTTATTGCAAGTAAGAAATTGGTGATCGTTGATAAGGAGTACACTATCCGATGTTTAGGGTCATGGATTGATGGTTGGGAGTGTGTTCAGCTTCTTAAAAAAATAAAGGTTCTCGAGTTGATGTGAAGCGTAAATCAACCGAAGATAAGGCATGAGAAGATATTTGAGGTGGATAAAGCTATTGATAGTGAGAACTCGAGGGTGAGTTCTTCTCAAATGATGGGGAATGATGGAGACAAGATTCAAGATCATCAGACATCGAAGTCGTGGCTTCTACAACGTAACGGTTTTTCCACTTTACACCGTAGAGCTCTTAAATAAGAATTTATTTGGGACTTAAATCTTTACGCTATAAAGGGATTGATACTTTTACACCGTAAAGACGTCGAATTCCAGAATGTTTTTTTTAAGTTTATTTAGTTTTTTACTATAATTAGTTTACGTTTTTGCAAGTTTTACTTCTCTATATATGTATAAAGCTTATTATCAATGTAACAGACATCTTGGATCATTAACATAATTGAAATTTAGAGTTTATTTCTTGTTCGAGCTTTATTCTCTTGAAGTGTGTCTCGTTATCATCCTTCGATAAGGTTTATCAAAATTCGTTTTTGCATACTACGTTACTAAACAATGTAACATGAATTTTTTTATTATATTATTATTTTATTTTATTTTATTTTTGAATGGCAATTTTTTCACACTCTATAACACCTATATCACAAATGCCTCTAACGAGGCTTGAACCCACAACCTCTTGGTTGGATGGCAACTCACGTACTACTAGACCAAAGACCTTAGGTCAATGAACATGATTAATAAGACTTACCAAATCGATAATGCATCTAATGCTAGTTCAGGGTTCTCGAGCAGCCCGGCAATCAACACTAGTATTTGATAATACCACGTCTCTAAACACAACATCACGGCTGACCCACTTGACAACTTTATAAACTCCCAAAGCCCACTGAATGCCTTTGAGTTAAACCCGGTCCACGTGTCCTTACATCTATCACTCAACAAAATGTACGTGAACTGGCCCGCCACTATGATCCACCATGACAAACTTAGAGTCAAAGATGCACCAAGCAAGCCCAAGTTTAACTTGTAAGCCATGATCCAAGACATGATCAAGTGTATAACTAAGGTTCCAGCTGAAATATACATGCTTGGTGCCACAATACTTTGAGCTTGTAGAAACTTTTGTATTGGAAAGTTGATAGCATAAGCAAATATTTGAGGAATGAGCCCAAAGACAAATAAGGCGGCGGCAGATGCCATTGATGGTGATTGGCCTAGTAGAAGTAAAATAGGTCTAGAGAAGACGTAAATCATAGTGATCGGGATAGCTGTTACTGTGAGAACAATTACAGATCTTTGAAGGTATACTCCAAGCATGTTGTATTTTTGTGCCCCGAATGCTTGACCGCATAACGTCTCCACTGCACTAGCCATTCCGAGCTATAATCACATACCCGGACACTATGTTAGATTAAACATTAGCTACATCAACTTTCCACTAACCTGTCACAAGTACTTCTATTTAGTAAATTGACATATATAAACAATTTAATTCTAAAGCTAAAAACTATACTCATATTTGTCTTGATTTATAATCATCCCCTTGATCATGAGATATGTTGAATAATAAAATTTGTCCCAGTTTTGATAAATCCTTTTGAGATACCTAGACACTTTTTGAACCCTCTAATAGAAGCTTTTTAAGTTACTTTATCTCACTAGCTACTATACTTTTTGGTTAAAAACACATACACACACATAAAAGGGAAAAAAAATGACCAAGAGTGAAAGTCAACACAAACCAAATGGACCCATGTAATTTACTCTATAAACTAACTTTTAAAACATATACAAGTATATATTACGGAGTAGATCATTTGCTATGAAACTAATTAGTAACTGATAAGTTTAATTAGTCATATAGAAACTCACCATGAGACCATATGCAAAGATTTGAATCCCACTATAACCAAGTGAAGCTGCCGCGAGTTCAAAGTTCCCAAGTTGGCCTGAAAAGATTCTTGTGGACAACGACATGGCGTTATTGATCAAGTAAACCATAACCGCGGGTGCAGCCAACTTGAACAAAAGATAAACTTCAATCTTTGACGCCAACCCAAACCTCCTCATGTAGGGTGATTCAGTATCAGAGAGCACCCTCTCGAGCTCCACGCTTCCTCCATGGCCACCCGTGGACGTCGAAAGTTTAACATCTTGAATTGGTTCTAACAGTGGTTGATGAACTTCATTTCTTTCGGGCTCCATTATTATGAGAATAGATGGTTGGCTTTGGTCTCTCTTATAAAGAGAAAATTATCAATACGTTGTTGTCAATTTATTATGTATTCTACAAAAATCCAAAAGATCATACGAGTGACTATTTTTATTTTTCACAGTTAATGCAAGTAAATGCCATTAGTATTTTTCTAGTCTATAAATCTCTCTTAAAATGGTATATATAGATAGTAGAGGTGCAATTTGTTCCCAGAATAAAATAAATAAATATGTTAATTTTGGCAAAATTTTAAAAGATTTTGTCACATTTAGCTTCATTTTTTTTTAAATGGGCATATATTGCCTATTTAAAAGTTAAATGAGCACAAACGGACACATGTTTTCTATCAATTGAAGAACATAACAATTGTTTTTAAAGAAAACTTATAGATAAAATATATTTATTTTATTAAATATAAATGATGTGTTACGTTTGAGGAATTTATTTCGTTATTTGGGTCTTTTTTAAAGCGATTCGTATAACATATACCCGTTTGGCCCATGTCCGTTTAGCGTCTTGCGTTTAAGTTCAGTTTAGCTCATAAAGCGTTTAGCCCGTAAGCCGTGCCCACCCGACCCGCCCGTTTTGCCACCTCTAATAGCTAGCATGCAAGAATGTATATATTAGCCCACGTGTGTTATAGCTAAAAATTGTTATCTAGTCAAACAATACAGCATAAAAAATTATATATAGAGAATACTAATCATTTGATACAATCATCCGATACAATTTATGTGACAGTGTACACATATTAGCAAAATCTATATAGATATTACACATTTCGGTCATTTCTATTTTTTAGTAGAATTGGTTTCTTATTTAAAGGGGTTCTTGGATTCTTGGATTTGTAATCTTATTATATCAGATTATTACAAGTAATAATAGAAAATCTCAATTTTGACAAAAAGTTCGTATAGTATTACGTGATTTTGTTCTTTGTATATTTCGAGCACTTTAGGAACATGCATATAATAGGGTTTCTTTTTATTTTGGGATATTGAAACAACATAAAAAAAAAAAATTGGGTAAATATTGAAACAACATAAGGTAACATAAAAATGTCCTAATAGATACGCGTGTGTTATTTTTTTATTTATATATCCAATAAATATCGGCATAAGATTAAGAATCATTGAAAAATAGTAGAAAATGTAGCAAAAGGGGAAACATTTTTATGTCCATATCCTTGTGTGTCTCATGATAATCAAAAGCCAATGAATAATGTGTTAGGAACTTTTTGGTGAAAACGTTTATATTTGTTTTTACAATTTCTCAGATCCCGTTACAGTTAGGAATTAAAGTGTCATCCGAGAGTATTCTTCGTCTTTTAAACAATGTGAAATTAAACAATATGGATGAGTTACGATCACAAATAATTTTGAATTTACAGTTACATAAGTCAGTGAGTTTCCAAATAAATATTCTAAATAGCATTACTTAGAAGAAAATCAAAAAGCTAAACCAACAGCCAACCGAAAATAGTAATAATAATAATAATAATAATAATAATAATAATAATAATAATTAAAAAGTAATAATAATAATAATAATAATAATAATAATAATAATAATAATAATAATAATAATGGGTTAGGCTAAAGGATGAACCATCGCCAATTCCGTTTGGTATTGTGTTATAGGCTTACCATACCTATGTTTTCTGAAGGTAGCTCTGCGGAAATAAGCATATTATGGACCAATGGGGAGATCATGCAGTTCATGTTCTGAAGTGGGGGTGAAATTAGACATAATTTGGTCGTGATATCCTTTATTGCATATGTTCCAAGGTCGGGATTATGGTGAAAAAGGAGGCCCCATTGGGGTTTCTTTCAAGGGGCGGGAAAAGCTGCGTCAGAACTGTTATTATTCAACTGGATCCAAGGTAAGGACGCGTGTTTGGATGTGATTGGAATCTCTCCTTTACTTTGGGTATTGATGCGTCTGCGTGGGCCGGGGTGGCCTTACATAAACGCTGTGGAGTAAAGAAAAAGAAATATGTGTCCAAATGTGAATAATGGCTACAAGTGCATATCATTTGCTTTCTCTACATTTGGGGAGCTTGGCGCGGAAGCTTTGGACACGATTTCACATATCAAGAAATATTTGCTATTAGCCTCGAATAGTGTCAAGAGTGGGGCAATTTTTCTGCACTTAAATTTTGTATTCAGAAAGTGGGTGAGGGCAGTCATTCTGCCGCTTCCCAATTCTTCTAATAATTTTGGTTTTCTAATGAAGTGATGTTTTTAAAAAAATAATAATAATAATAATAATAATAATAATAATAATAATAATAATAATAATAATAATAATAATAATAATAATTAAAAAGAGACGGTTTGAATTTGATATTTTTTAAACCAAAAGTTTATGTTCGGGTTTTGGGTGTGTATGAAAACTCAAATCGAAAAACTAAACTACAGCATAATAATGTTATATAGACTTTTAAAAAGTATGCATGTAAGTCTTTATACCAGTACACATAAAAGTTTAATAAGAGATACATGTATTAATTAAATTTCTAAGACATCTTTTTTGACTAACATTATAACAAAATTTCAAAGTTTATGATTCTTTATCTCACATCAATTCTTACACCAAAATATGTAGTGTTTTTCACATCGTTATATATCATCTACTTTGACTCATTGTTTTTCGATGAGAAAGTAAACTTAGTAAGATTTAATTTTGGTTTCTGCTAATAATTTATGAAATTAAAATTGTATCGAAAAAGCTTGACCTCGAATGAAAAAACCAAAAAGAAAACCAAAAATAAAAAACAAAAAAACAAAAACTGCAAAAAATCAATAAAGATTTTGTGTCGATATTTGGTTTTGGAAAATATAAAAACCGAACTTTCCATCTAAGGTTTGCTTTGAGGCGGTTCTTACCAGAAACCGGCTCAACCCATCCGATACTCTCCCGTGAAATTTAGAAAAATATAATACAATCAATGAATTTATTTGTGAGAAATTTCGTTCGATTTCTTCTTTAAAGCAAAAGTTTTTTAAACTGGTTTTATATGTCGTCACTATGTTAACTTTTGTTCTATGAAAAGAAGTTAGACTAGTTCTTTATAAAGGTAACCAAATGATAATATCAACAAAATACACATAAACGACCAAAGTGATTTAACATTATTGTCATTATAAAGGATATCCATTGTATGCATGAAAACTGAGTGGACCAAATATTATTGTCTTTACATAATTATTTCATCTTATCGTATATGGTGTTCAAACCTAGAAGACAACTACATGACATAGTTTCTTTTATAAAATGCGTCATAAAAGAAATAACTAGCTAACGAGAATACTAGCTTAGACACCACTAAAAAGAACGTAAACAACACGCATTTGCAACCCGATTATATAACCACAAAAGCCAACATCATATCATAATCAAGATGTCGCCCGCAGGACCATCTGTCGAACACAAACACAAAGAAAATTACACGCACGGTCTGGCCAATTAATGGACAATCTTTGAGTACCTCGATCCCTAGATCCTAGCTAATCTTGATGATCTAGGAATGGAATTTTATACTTTCGACCTATATTTTCTTAAAATAGCTCAAAGAATTTCATGGTGTTCACTAGAATAGCGTATCTGGAGATGTTGCCTGTCGGAATGCTTTGTGTGAAGACCGAAGAATCACGAACATGTTCATGTTAGTTTATGGACATATTTTAATATGAGCAGGGCCGTCTCATCGTTTTTTGTGGCCCTGTGCCATAATGTAAAATAGGCCCTCAAAACGCTCTAAACTTATACATAACGCAAAAGATTTTATCATTATTGGAATTATTGTTATAAGAAAAAACACTAAAATGAGACGATAGAGTGTATTCGTCTATTAGCGTATTTATTGAATATCAACATAAATCTTTATATAAACTAAGATATGTGTGATGGTCTCCTTATTTTTTTTTTGTGTTTTATGATGACTTGTATAAGGGGGAGGGAGTGGTACCCTAGTACCCGAATTGTCACATCACCTCTATCAAATAAAAACCCTCCAACTCAAAACTACCCAATTCTACCCTAACACTACCCTAAGTGGAGGGAGTGGTCACCTATACTACCCAATTTCTTTTCTTTTTTTTTTCTTTTTTTTTATATATATATTTTTAATACATAAAATCACATACAATATTAAAATAACTCATACCATTTCATCAAAAATAAAAACATTACATAATACTTAAAAAAAAAGAAACATTGCATAATACTTAAAAAAAAGCGTCCATTCTGTCAAATAGTAGTCGCGTTTGTAAAAGCGTCGAGCTACCCGTGGATAGATCGTCGGACGAAGCGTCCATTCTGTCAAATAGTAGCCGCGTTTGTAAAAGCGTCGAGCTACCCGTGGATAGATCGTGGATAGATCGCTCGACATCCTTTCTCGCCCCCTCTTGTAACTTCTTAAATGTGGACCACTTAGGATAGATTCTATCTGTCAAATAGTAGCCGCGTTTGTAAAAGCGTCCATTCACGTGGAATGAACTGTTCATCGCCGCTCCATTTCGATCGTAAGATACAAGTCGGTGATTCAATACGTTGATATCGTTGTTTGACCGGGGACAAAAAAGCATGCCAAATCCACATATCTTGTGACGCGGTGACTTCAAGGATAATAGTGAGAACACCATAGTCACCTTCCATATATTGCCCTCTCAAACTTCAGGACAATTTTTCCATTTCACGTGTGTACATACGATGCTACCAAGCATCCTGTGGATGTGATGTCTCGCTTCATGGGCCGGAAAATGTTTGCAAGGTCGTGGCATTGTCGGCCTACGTAGGTACTCTCGGCCGCTAGCTCAATGATGGCCTCACAAAAATAATAAAGAACGTGGCGTTCTTGCGGACATGCATAAATATTCATCATACTCATCGGGGATTGCCTTGCTGAAGTTGCCTAACGGGTAGATGTAATTTTGTTTCGCGTGAAACTTTTTTTCAATCACGCGTCATAGCCTTCTTGAAAATATGGGTATCTCGCTTCAATGTCGCCCACTATTTTCAAAAACATGCTTTTCTCCATTCAAAATTTCTTTTTGAAAGTAAAATTCGTTGTAGCCGCTTGGTGCTTAAAGTTGAACCAATCATTCTCTAGAGTTTCAAGACCTATTTTACGATCAAGACGATTTATGCTAGTACGGCTAGAGCTTGTCGTGTCTTCGGACGAAGACCGGAGCCGGAAAGAAGCATAAGTTGCATCGAGCTACCCGTGGATAGATCGTCGGACGAAGACAGAATAACGTATTCGAATTCGGAAGAATCGGAAGACATTTTGATGATAACAAGGTTGGGATTTTATGAGAAATTGAAAGATGAGTTGTGATGATTTTGTGAAAAATGGGTTGTGATTTTAAAATGTGAATGTGGGGTTTTTTAAAAAGGTGGGCGTAATTTTTTATTTTATTTTTTAATTATTATTTTTTTTTTGCTACTAGCCGTTAAGGCTCCCCCTAACGTTCGAATATTCAAAAAATATGGCCTCACCCCGATCGATCGGCTTCCAAGCCCGAATTGATACCCGAAATTCGCTACCCGACCACCAAAGGACGGTGTTACCGATCGGGTTCAAGTACCCGATTTGGTACCCGAACCCCACTCCCTCCCCTCTAAAGTCATTTGAGACAAATTCCCCATACAGACAAAGTAGTACGTAAATAGCTAAACTAAAAATACAATAAAAAAAACATATCTGAATCCCAAGAAAAAACATACACCCATAATTGTATGTTGACAAAGTACTACGCATACTAGCACTCCTATGCTGACAAAGTACTACGTATGTTGTATGTAGGGCATGTTTGGCAGAGGCTTTTTGGAGGAGCTATTAGCTTTTTGTTACAAAATAAACTTTTATAAACTAAGTAGCTTCGTTTGGATGCATTACTTACAAGCTTTTATCTCAAACAAATAGCTCCAAAATGAAAAGCTGATTCATGAAACTTTTTACACTACTACAAAAATAGTCTTTTAGACCTTCATATAAAAACCTTCTATAAAAAACACATGTCTAAATGATGATTTAGCCCACTTACGTCCAAATAAGAAAAATAGATTTAGACCGGTGTAAACGAAATGAACCGGTAGCTCTTTTAGACCTTTTACGCTGTGTTCTCCAGTTTTTTCATTAAAGAAAAAGGAAGTAAAGTGGGAGTAAACACTTTACTTCCTTTTCCGCCCACTTTTGAGAGGAAACCATTTACTTCCAAAATCACCCAAATAAGCCTAATTTTACTTCCATTTCATTTTCTTTTCCTCCTTAAGTAAAACTCAAGAACACAATGTGGAAGTAAATATCTTCACTTTACTTCACTTTCATTTTCTTTTCCTCCTTCATCCGGCTCGAGAACACATTACTTACAAATCCACGGGTCTAAATAATAAAACACATTAGTGCCGGTTGAAATTGAAAGACACCAGTTAAGGATTCTCTCAAGTTGTTTTTACAACTTGAGTCAAGTTAGGGGGATATGAACCATTGGATTTGATCTAATGGCTTAAATCAAAAGAAGTTATTTTGATTTGAGTCATTAGATCAAATCCAATGGTTCACACATCTCCAACTCGACTCAAGTTGTAAAAAAAAACTTTAGAGAATCCTTCTCCATAAACACGTGTCTAAAAACTTTTGGGAGGGATTATCTTCAAACTTTTCAATATTCCGCCTTAAACACAGTCACCAACTCCCTATCATCCCTCTCAATCTAAACTACTATAACTCTAACCATCCATCAGCCACAGTCACCTACCCACCATTAGATCCATTCCGAAACCCTTGACCACTTCACCATCAGTGAGTGATCTTGACTTGATCATTAAATTTATATATGTTGCAAATCAGGTTAATAGTAAAATATTTGTTATGTTTTTGTTGGATTAAGCAGTAATTTATTATATACATATGTATGGGTGAATGATTTCATAGAGGCAACTGTTGATTGTCGACTTATGAATGTGTGAATGATAGAATTAGGGATTGTGGACCAACAGGGTGTTTGGCTAACCTTTTGCTTAAAAGTATGCGGTTCTCAGTTTGCTATATGCTTATTAATAAGCACTTAAAAAACATTCCCAAACATTTTGTTATGTATCTCTTAAAATGTTGTTTGCTTGTTCCTTATATTAGAATATTGCTGTTTTATGATGTAGCCTAAACAAAGACTAATACATATTATAATGGTGTAACCATCAATTTGGCTCATTTTCTTCCTATCTCAAGGAGCGGAGAAAGAGACTTCTAAACCTTACCATTTTTACAACACACAAGCATAGCAATTTCTTATAATAGGTTCTCACTTCTCACTATCATATCACTGCGATTTATGCCAAGTAGATTATTTTAAAGCGAAACTCCAAACCATGGTCTTGAGGTTTACTGAACATGAAAAAACTAAACAATCCTAATAAATCTTTTGAGCCACAACAAGTAAATTAGCAAAACCAAATTTTTGGAAACTGACTTTTCTTAATCGAAAGTGACTTCTTAAAAGCTATCTTTATGCCTCTAGAAGACTTAAGCCGGCCTCCCTTGTGGAAAGTTTAATTTTTAGCTAAAGAACAATATGAAAAGGTGATCAGGATTACACAAAGTACATGAGAAAAATCAGACACTTAAGATTCCATTAGTCTGTTCATCACTTATTAAGTTATTTAGTGCCCATATCCATTGACCCCTTTGTTCCCAGGCACAATCTATATTTAATATTCATCGAAGTCAGGTCAACACAGTACCTTTTAGCTTATCACCGATCAACTGTTTGTTTATGCATATTTAATGACATTGAAATCGTGTTTGTTTTGTTAATGTTTCTATTCTATATATCTCGTTCAAGCTAGGTGCTAGATATATTGGAAAGGAAGGGAAAGTCATTAAGGTTACCGCAGTTAGTGTGTACTTGGAGGATAAAGCTGTTCAGTCACTTGCTGTTAAGTGGAAGGGTAGAACCCCAGCAGAGTTGATGGATTCAGACAAATTTTACAACGACATTGTTACTGGTAAGCGGTTAAAACACAATATCTTCAACACCTCGATATAGTAATATGATTGTGTTTATGCAATTGTACAGGCCCCTTCGAGAAACTTACTCAAATTTCAATGTTAATACCAATACCTGGCAAATGTTTCTCTGAAACGATATCCCAATTATGGGTTGGGATTCTGCAAGCAAATGGGACCTATACAGACGCTGATGTCACAAACATTGTCAAGTTTCTCAATGCCTTAAGGGACAAGAGCTTTGCACCAGGTGCACCAGGTATTAGTGATAACGATTTAGGACGCCCGTCTGCTTATTCTGAGCATACAACATCTTCGTATTTTCGGCGTACTGCTAGTAGTAATGGTTCGTCTCATTCAAGTCTTACAGTAGTTTGGTCGGTATTCTGATAAAGAAAATTCAGAGAATAGGCATCGTGATTATTCTGATCCTTTAGGAATTATTTTACCGAGTAGGTTTGAGAAAGAAGGGTTAAGAGGTGCACCAATTCTTGGCGTGTTCAGGTATGCCTCATCTTTTAGAGTTGAAACTTGAAAAGTAGTTCGGTTGATTTTTTTTATATAACTGTTTTGGGTGAAGCACTAATGCAAAAAAGGCTTTTTAGACCCTCTTGTAAAGACCTCCTATGAAAAACACACGTCTAAATAGCTTTTTTGCTCGCTCAATGCTTATTTAGACCCGTTCATTTTATAACAACACGTCTATAAATGAAAATTACATCTAGACCGGGTAGTATTACATGCACCAGCCCATATTATTTTATAGATAGACCGGCCCGTTAAGTACCCGGTCTAAAAGTAAAAAAGATTTCACTTATTTAGTGGTTGTGAGAGAGCACTCACCTAACACCTTTCATAAGACCGGCCCATGGATGTACTTTGGTCTTTCCGTCCTCGATTCCTGTGAGTGTAATATCAGATTTTGTTTCCATTGATCATAAAGAACAATGCCGTGTTGTCAAGGTAACAGAGATACACTTGCACTTTATTTAAATAAAATTTTCATGATTTTTTATTACTCTAGTTTATATCCATTTTTGGTGCCACAGTTAAAAAGAGATGCTAGATTTATATTAAGAAAAAGCTGTCTTGAATGATTGCAGCAGCATTGATTAGAGGCCGTGTCCTATATTGTACAAGACATGGTGCCAAGATGGTGAGGACTCCGACTCAGGACCATTATCGTTTGAAGGGACTATCCTCGTTAGATCAAGAAGCACACCAAAGGTAAGGTTGTGATTTCGATGTGGCAATGTTTTGACGTTTAAATGATAACTCTGAATCTTGAAGTTTAACACATGGAAAGTACAAAATTTTTTTATAGAAAATAGGGTCAATGAAGCAATGGTCATTGGAGTCAGAGATTCGACTTATTTATCAATCTTTGAATCAACTCTTTGGATACTTGTTTACTGCCTAACTGTTGTTTTGTTTTAGTTTTGAAAATAAATAATATTTATATAGTTTCTGACAACATTTGTGGTAGAAGAAATTCCTAGATTTTTCTGCAATAAACTAAAATCCTCTTTTGTGAACTAAAATCCTCTTTTGTTGGTACTTGACAGTGATGAAACGGACCTGGCGATAAAGTATCTAGAAAGTTAGGGGATGTTTGAAGCTACATCTAGGGGATGTTCTGCGTATTTAAAACTGCTTGTAATGGATATTTTAGATTGCTTATTGAAACTAGTTGATGATTCTATTGGGATTGCTTATTCCAAATGTACCTCATTGGGGTTGTTTGGGTTTGCTTGATTAAACAGCTTATGGAGGGAATGGTACTGCCTAGGATTGCTTATTGAAACCGGTGCCTTTTTATTAAGGGGTTGTTTGGGATTGCTTATTGAAATTGTTTATGCCTTGGGCCTTATAAGCGGTTTCAATAAATAATCTAAACAACCCCTTTATAAATAAACAACGATTTCAGTATGCAATTTCTAACAGTCTCTTTCCCTCTAAGCAGTTTAATTAACAATCCCAAACAGCAAATATATTTTTTTTTCTTTCAAAAATCATAATATAGACCGGTTATAATGATAAAAACCGGTTATAATGTAGTTGTCTTTTAGACCGGTTATAATGATAAAAACCGGTCTATATAGTTGTCTTTTAGACCGGTGACACAACCGGTCTTTATAATGATAACAATCTGTCTATATAGTCATCTTTTAGACCGGTGCTTGAACCGGTCTTTATGTAAACGAGCTTTTAGACCTCCCCCTTTTAGACCGGTTGGGTAACCGGTCTAAAAGACCTTTTTTGTAGTAGTGTTAAATGTCTATGAGCTGTTAAAACTTTAAATTACTAATATATCTTCCAAACATTTATTTACAATTATAGATTTGTCCTTTTATGTCACTTTACATCTTATAATTACATTTAACAGCTAATTTACCAAACACTGTTATTAAAAAAAATATACAGCTTGTAGCTCATATTAATAGTTTTGCAGCTTACAGCCTATAGTTTACAGCTTACAACTAGTTTTGCCAAACATACCCGTAGTATGTATATGTAGCTAACTTTTCGAATTTGGAGGCCTCATAAATTAATGGGCCCTGTGCCAATGCACCTCTTGTACACCCCATCAGCCGGCCCTGAATATGAGTATGACCAGATTCGAACTCAATACTATGGGATTGCACACTTTATGCATAAGACTTGATGTCTAAATAATTAATGTAAAATGTCATGTTAAATTATTAATTCACAATAAACGACTAACGAGCGTTAAGTACTTAACGGAATTGACTAACGGTCAATAAATGTCAACGGGATACAAAGAAAATGATACAATCCAAAAGAAGGTTCTAGAAACCCTCTTTTGAGCTTATATTTGGCCAAAACTATGGGATCCTACATGGGAATCCATAGTAAATTTGATATCTACCATAAGGGTATAAATACATCCCCATGTATTCATCCTTTGGCATACTTGATTCAATAGAAAGGCCAAACTTTTTGTCTTCTCCTCTTGGTCGACGAGTGAAACCCCACGAAAGGGATTTACAAGTGACATTGAGCATAACAAAGGTGTTTGGTTAATCTATTGTGATCAATAACTAGCATTCGAATCGAATCGCTTATAATACGTGTGTAGAAGACCATAGATAAATCCTATTTTGAATTTTTGGTGTTTCCTCAATTGGCTTAGGTGTTAGTCGATTACATAAACCCTAATTATTTAGGGTTTATGTTTATTGATCGTTTGATTGCTTGGATTTGCTAAAGGTACGCTTACTTTATGTTTCGGTTAATTAATTATGAATATTTGTTTAAATCTTCCATTGTGTGCTCTTGTTATTACTTGTTTATATATTATTATTGTCGTGTTTATATAATTCCAACAGTGGCATCATAAGTCGTTAATATTGTGTAATTAATTACCGAAACACATAAAAAATGAATCTTGTATTGTGTATTGCATGATTAATCGTATTCTAGGGTTTGGAATTTGAAATCTTAATTTTTTTTAATTAGGGCCGAATGCCTTCTTTTATTTATAAAATAAATAGGTTTTGTAAATTGTAGAAACCTTAAGATTGCATGCAGTTTTTTATGTCTTAATTAATGAATAATTGTTGTTATGTCATTAATGGTAAGCGATCTTGCGATTTAATAATAATTGTTATGTGGAATCCATAGTGAAAACATGCATGTTTGGTCATGGATTATAGTTTAATTGTTAAGTGTGTACACATGTATTTATTGATAAATCTTGAATTGAAGAAGACCTCAATTATACATTAATGAATCAATTATGTGCGATATGGTATATATTTAGCTATATGACTTACGCTATCGATTCGTCGATGTATGTGGCTCACTTTGTACATAGATGAAAACAAGTGAAAGTCTTAGTTAAATATATGCATTATTAAACCTAGATTGATTATTAATAGGTTTTTATCAAATTAGTTTGTATGTGACTACTTGTTTACACATATTAATTGTTAAGTTATGTACGCATTGTTTTAGTTGTTTATTTTTTATTTTTGTTTGACAAGTTGTAAGCAAATGGTAACTTTTTATAGAAAAATAAACCGGAGTAAATAATGGTGAAATATGATTTGCTTTTAAGAATTACATCTTAAACTTTTAGTTGATTGATGTGGTTTTGTACCAAATAGTTAGAAACGCTAACTCATTTAGTTGATTGATGTGGTTTTAAAAATCGCGCCTAAGGCGCGTCTAGGCGCTAAATCGCACGAGGCTCTAGCCTTTGGAATTTTTTTTAGATCGAGGCTCACGACATGCATGAATCCCACAAAAATCGCGCGCCTTGGGGATTTTTGCGCCTTTGCGCCATGGGGATTTTTGCGCCTCGGGGATGTAACGGGGTTTTGGGCCCTTTTTCTAAATATTAAAATTAGATAAATGTGCCTTATAAGTTATATACATGGGCCTTTTAAGTCATAGGGTGAGTATTTGTATAATTTGTAAATTTGAATTTATTTTATGTTTATTTTATTGATTGAAATTTTCTTTAAGAAGTTACTTTGTTTCATTAAGTATTTTCTTTGTTTCATTAAGTATTTTCTTTATAACATATTATCATGAAAATGTGGCATTGTGCATTGAATATTAATATGTTGCTTGCTTGATATTTTAGGTTGAATTGTGAGCTTTGTTAGATGTAAGTCTACAAGTGTATGACACAAGCATATTTAGTCTGATATGAATTTTAATCTATATATAGGTCATCGACCCAAAGAGTTGATTTATTTTAGAAGTGACAACTGATCCATTTTAATTTTTATAATGGCAATATGTGCCATGTATTAAGTTTTTTAATGTTATTTTGTGTTATTTAAGCTACATAAATGGTCATATATGTTATAAAAACTTAATGTATTTAGTGCGCCTCGCATTCATGAATCCCACGCCTTGGGATGCGCCTCGACTCGAGGCTCTTTGCCCCCCTTTGCGCCTTAGTGCGCCTTGAAACTTTCAAAACATTGGCACACATTAAATTGTGACTTAAAAGAAGAATGTGTTGGGATTTATATTGAGTTGATATATACAAAACAATTAATGAAGAATGAAGCAAAGATGAAACTACAAGGACTTAAAAGACAAAGAAGGAATTCTACAAAAGATGGAGGATTCTAGAAGATAAATATTAGGAAGATTTGTTTTATAATACAATTATGAGTCTTTGTAAACTCTAATATCCCTTGTATATAAAGAGACATAGGGCGTCTAGATTTAAGTGTGCACAGAAAAGATGTAGTCGACTAGATGATTAGTGTTTTAGCCTCAAGGAGCGTTTAATTCCTTGTTCTTGTTAGATATAACACGTTCTACTATTGACCAAGTAGAATTGAGGCTTGTATGGTGTGATTGTTATGAATGATAATGATGAAAAACCTTGTTAATAACAATTAGTTCTTTGTTTGAATAGTCAGTCTTTGTTATTAATTCATCCTAGATTAGATCTAAACAATATCGAGCTCACAGCGATCTTCACAATTGGTATCATAGCCAAGGGGTGTTGTTTATATTACATGTATTGCTATTAGAGACAAACAAATTATAACATAAAACATAAAAGTGTAGAGAAATGATACCATAAATTTTTTTTATCGTTGAGACTCAAAAACACAAACAAAGAAAATGTTGAGGCCTGTGATGCTCACAGTTTCCTTAAGACAGATTCTCCTCTCCACGGTGCTTGAGAATCATGAACATCTATCTCCCAGGATACAACAACAACGGATAACCCCGTTAGCACAAACGAGTTATCAAGGCGAACCAAAATGTGCCTTCCCTCTATTACTAATGATTATACAAAGAAACAAGATACACGAAAGGAGAGGATATGAATAGCTTTTCTTGGTATATGGGAATGAGAGGAGAGCTCTCAACTTATAGTGAAAGGATGTCAAGAAAAACGGTCAACTAATTAATCATACTAATGGCTCGTGAACACAAAATTAATTCGGTCGTTACAAGTGACCAAACATTAACCTTTTCTTAACTACCATTAGTATCCATGATGACCTTCAATTTTCATTCAAATCTAAAATTTGACCGAAATTTCCAACAAGGGGCTCTCGATCTAGGATGGAAAAGGTTTTATTTGTCGAATAAAGAAGAAAAAAATCGACTTTGGGTTTTATGTTCGTATCTTTCTGCAAGGATGTTTTCAAGTGACGATATCTCATTCATTAACTGTTGGATCGTGACGAAATTTTTATCGAATGTTCTTGGTATAACAAGGTATATTTTCACTGGAGGGATCTTCAGTCTGATCTCTAAATCGTGAGATATTAATTTGTGAAAACTGCTGCAGAAGAAGCTGAAATTTTTCTGGAATTCGATTTTTAGGGTTCTGAGGGTTTCGATTTTAAATGATCTTCTTATTTTACTGATTTGATTCATCATACAAGTCGATTAGAAGAATCATTGTGCTTATAATTCATGCGTAAATACATTAAGATACTTATTAATCATGGGTCTTCGATTTCAAAAATTTTGCATCGACTTCACAGAATAACTCTGTTCATCCGATGTAAATGCTCATCACAAGTACATAATCCATCATAATTTTGTGAACAATTATGTAGTCAAGGGATTTATTCTTCAATCGTTGATCTACTTTCACCTTGTTTGACGTTTTTGCATGATACACTCAATATAACTCTCTACCTGATTGGTTGATTCTACATGATAATATTATTATTTGATCATGGGTCGGTGGTAAGAGTTATTCCTCAATTGGTTGGCAGATCCTTGCATAAATTTATTGTCCTAGGTATTGATATGAGACGCTTTACAATTCATAGTACTAATTTATTTCATGAATTAATGGTTCTTGGATTCATGTGATAAAGGGTTAATTAGTTTGAGAGTTAATTTTGATCTCGTAAGTTTAGTACTGCTGGTTAACTTTTGAAGCTGCTTGTACAAATTTTCAAGTTAGTGCTGCTACGCCTTGTTAAAGTTGTTGGTTTATAATACTGCTGCCTTCGTTATTAATGATGCTATTACGGTTAATGTCGTTGCGGATTCTTATATTAGTACTGCTAGCTTATATTACAACTGCTACTTCATTTGTTAACTGGTGCGATCTCGTTTATGCTGCCATTGGGTGTCAAGATATTTTATTGGGTGTCAAGGTTATTGAAAACAATATGGAAGCTGATCGTGTGATGTATGAAGTGTAATAAGGGAGGCTATACTCAACTAAGTTGTACAATTACTCTCATCATTCCTGGTTCATTATTGGTATATTTTTCTTCGAGTGGAGTCATTGAAATCAAACTGGGATCAAATGGGTTGCGGCTGTTTATTAGTGTACGAGGGTTTGATCAAGTTGCTGATGGGATGTCACTTGCAATGATGCTCGACATGTTTCAACAGATTGTTTGGATTGATGGTGATCACATGGGAGGTAAGTATTCATGGCTGATTATGAGATTTATTTGTTGACTGTGCAAATTTGAGTTATTATTGGGACATTCGATAGTTTATGGGTTGAGATTGGATTATTTAGGTTTGTTATTGGACTCAATTCATGATTGTGAATGGTTATTGGACTTTAGATTCGGATATGTTGTAGGTATTTGATACTTTGTTAAAACTGTTGTGATATGGAGAAAAAGAATGAAGGCAACATGGCTTATTACTTCAAGTTTGGTTTTGGCATGAAAAGGTATTATTTCTGAGTTGAGTTCATGCTTGCTTTGTGAATATGGTACATTGATTTGGTTATAAGTTTTGGTATTTGGATTGGATCTCGACAGAAGACAAGTTTTGTTTTAAATGTTCTTAAACGTTTAATAGGTTCGTTTTTAATTTCTTTGATTAATTGGTTACAAAGAAAGTTTTTTTATCACTTATTTGACGATGAAGTGGAATTACTTGGGTACATGTTCTTATTATATCTTAAACGGCTCACAACGTTTAAAGGCAACTTGTTTGTGCTTAATGGATATTGATGAAGATTTGTAAAATCTAGAAATTGGTTGTTGCTATCACTTAAAGGAGTTACATTGTAGTGCTCAGTGTCTCATAGAAGATGAGGATTTTATCAAGAGATTGAGGTCTACTCATATACCATCAGTATGAGTTTGGAGTCATGTGGATAGTACAAGACATAAGACACAAGTTTGGTTGTTCTACTTCAGCATCAAGTTCGTTATACTTAGTTTTTTTCAACAGTAATTATTACAAGAAACATATAGATTTGAAGATTCAAGAAATGGTTAACACTTGGATTTCAGGGGAAGCATATTATAAAGTGTATAATCATTTACATGCACCATTTGAGGGGAAGGTTTTTACTACTGCTAGTCGTTATTATTACGACTTGTTTAAGTTTTTATTGTCTTGAATTTATTTATAGTAAGCTTTTTGGTGTTCTTAATGGAGTGTAATTTGAGACTTTGGAAGGCTGAATTGGAAGTATGATATTGGTTAGTGGTTGTCAAAATCAAAGTTGCATCTACTTAGCTTAAACTAGTGGATAATGACAAAAAGGGGAAGAAGAAGAAGTACATAGAAGTTTGGCAACTTGAAAATCCTTGGTAGTATAGCATGTTATATAAGTTCACGAGTTGAGCTTAAGGGGAAGATTGTTTCATTGAAGATCAAAGCAGAATGTTTTGTAGTTATCAACTATGGGAAGATTGTTGGGATTTATATTGAAATGATAAATACAAAACAATTAATGAAGAATGAAGGAAAGATGAAACTAGAAGGACTTAAAAGACAAAGAAGGAATTTTACAAAAGATGGAGGATTTTAGAAGATAAATATTTGGAAGTTTTGTTTCCTAATACAATTATGAGTCTTTGTAAACCCTAATATCTCTAGTATATAAAGAGACATAGGGCGTCTGTTGTATTGTGTGCACAGAAAAGATGTAGTCGACTAGATGATTAGTGTTTTAGCCTCAAGAATCGTTTGATTCCTTGTTATTGTTCAATATAACACGTTCTACTATTGATCAAGTAGAATTGAGGCTTGTATGGTGTGAATGTTATGAATGATAATTATGATAAACCTTGTTAATAACAATTGATTCTTTGTTTGAATATTCCGTCTTTATTATTAATTCATCCTAAACTAGATCTAAGCAATCTCGAGCTCACAACGATCTCGAGCTCATAATTATGATAAACCTTTTTAATACGCTTCGCGCTGAAACGCTTCTCCGCTTCTTTGTGCGTCAAAATTGAGCTACCTACGACTATTTAAATGTACAAAAACATCTTAAGGGCGAATTGACCTTAATTTCACGCGCCACTTTTGTGGTAATTATCCGAATAACTTGGATCTTATGACTCATGCAGTAGTACGATATAGTGGACGATAATTAAAGGTAATTCTTTGATTGGTTTACGTAAAACCCCGATTGAAACTTTGTTGATTTAATCTTAGTAAAGAAACTAATAAGTAAAAGTTTTTTATTGAAACCTATGATACAAAGATGAATGCATGACATTTTTGTACATATTTGATTTGACACCAAAATCAAAATTACTAACCTTTAAAATTTAATTTATATTCCATCCAATGAAACATGAACACCTAAGGTTGCCATTTACGTTACGTTAGACGTAGCTAGATTGTAATTAAAGGGTAAATTACCACTTGTCGTGAGAATGGGCGTGGATGTATTTGAAGTTTCTTAAGTTGGATAACTTAAATAAGTTGATAGTGAGATCTAGTAACTCAAGGCATAAGATGGGGATAAAACATGCTTACATTGCAACTGGAGTTGACAAATATGTAAATCCGATAATGTTCTAAGAGCTGCAATCTTCAGATTGGCAATTGATGTTCGTCTCGTACCTTGTTGAATACTTTCATTGCTAGTAGATCAACTGATGTGATGAAACTATGTCAATTTTGATCCTAGTTTTCAAGGAAATTAAATGGTTGTATCTATATTTACCAAGGGTATTTAATTTCTTGAAAGATCAATTATTGAAAATACTAAAATTGAATTTTGTAATTCTTTTAAATGTATTTATGCAACATTAAACCGTAAACGTGGTTTAGTCTTCTATTCGTATATTGTTCCAGTTCTGCTTTCAAACATAATGTTTGATCAACAAAAATTTACTAAAAAGAAAAACAATGTCTAATTTCCATGAGAGAAGAGTGAGACTTAATCATATTCATTTTCATGATTGGGAAATTTATGATAGGAACATTAGAATTGTCTAAATTCTAATATAACTCATAGCAAACTGTAATAGTTAAGTGAATTGCACATCTTATTTTCCAGAGATATTTCATCACCCTCATTCGGTGATTGAAATCTTTTGTAACAAATATGACATTTGGTTAACTGGAAAACATGTATGACATTTTATGAGTTATTAAATTAGAAGCTAGACTGATTACCGCAAAATTGGTAAAAGGCAAACTAGCATAATTTATCTATTTTTTTGATTTAACCCTTTGAAGGTGCTACATACCATTGTGGGGATTGTAGGCCTATTAAGGAAGAAATCGCATACCCAATTTTTCAAGTTAATAGTTGATGGATAATCCATCATATACATAGTAGAATACACTTTTTTAGTACCTAAGTAATTGTTACGTATGGGTTTTCAAAAGTGTAGGAAAGTAAATAGCAAGCAATTTGTTTTCACTGATTTTGAAACACTTACAATGTTGTCAAATCCAGCGGGAGCATTGTGTTGCATTACTGAATAAGGCATTATTATAACGTAGTCTAATTCAGTGGGAGCTACAAGCTTTATCACCTTGGTAGTAACCCAGATTATTTCTTGATTGTCTTGAAATAATACATTACTTTCAAACTTATAGACACTCATATTTTCAAGGATAGTCATGTACATTTTCTTGTTAATTAAGTGGTTCTACATCTACTTTTGATGCTAATATCTATGACAAAAATCATATTGATCACATAAACAAATAAGTGTTGTGTTATTTATCTGCTACATGATGTTGTTCCATGCATAAGTGGGAGAAATATATTATTGTGTGCAAGGTACCACACATATAAATATTGTTAATACAAATAATCCGTAAAAACATTTATTTATATTTTACGATCTTCTAATGTTTTGTCGATAACAAACGTAAAATCATTTTAACGAAACAAATAAAATACGTAATTGGTTTGAGCCAATAGTTTACTAACACACTTACGTTTTTACATAAAACACTAAACAAGTAAAAGTGATTTTATGATTTAGTAATACATATGTATAACAACTAGTGTTTACATATTGGGTTGATATATACATAAGTAGTATGTATTATAATGGGCAATGTTGCAAAAATCGTGAATCGGTAGTCGGGCGGTGGACCACCCTGCAGCGAGTAATCGGTCAAGTCGGGATTAATCGGATTAGCATTTCCTGCAGTTTTTTGGTATTTCTGGAGACCAAACTAAAAATCCTAACCGATTCCAAGCCTGTTATGTTTCCAAACCTCAATAAAAGGCTCCAATTCTGATTATGATGTCCATTGTGCATTATAAGTGAAATATACGATCCCCAAATTAAGTATAATGCCTAAATTATTATTATTTTTAAAATGGCCGATTCGGCCGATTTTTTACCGATTCGGCCGATTTTTACCGATTCGGCCGATTTTTTGAGTGCTTAGTGTCGATTTTTATCCTATGCCGATTTTTCGACCGATTTTCAAAAATCGACGTGGTACTCGGCCGATTAACGATTAATCGGCGATTAATCGGCCGAGTTGACCGATTTTTGCAACCTTGATAATGGGTAATATAAATGGGTAGAAGTTTAAGTATTTGACCCATTGACCAAATACATTGAATGTAGTTTGTATAACCCAAACTCCTTGACCCATACCCATGGAGCATAACCTATAACCCATTGCATGACATCATGCATAAGTCATAAATGGGTATTATCCATGATCCATGGATTTAACCCATGACCCATGGACTAGATGCATTTCATCTTGTAGATACATTGTATCTACTTGAATACCCATGAACCATGACCCATGACCCATAACCCATGACCCATGACCCAAAACCCATGGGTAAAGAGGAGCGTCCCACGGATCCCTAGGAATACACTGGACGGATCCCTCAAGTAAGGGATCCGTGGAACAGTAGCACTTTTTCCTCTATAAATAGTGAGCCATTTCTTCATTGCAACTTACCCCTTTTACATATATTTTCTCTTTGAGTTGTAAACTCTCTAACCACAGATCCAAGTGATCTTTGTATGTAGTTTAGTGTTTGCGTGATTATCTAGGTTCCTCTTAAAGGCGAGATCGCCACCTCTTGAAGTCGAGCAAGCTCAAGTCCATGAGTTGCCATGCTTCGTCATCATCAAGACTACTGAGGTTCTCTTGTTGATAGTTCTCTTCTTTCTCATTAGAAGTGTAGTGTCGAAGACATAAGTGAAAGATGTCTAAAGGGTCAAGACGAAGACATTAGTGAAAGGTGTCGAAGAGTCAAAGTAAAGGCATTAGTGAAAGGTTCCGAATGTCCATATTGAATGCACCAGTGAAAGGTGCTTAGAAGTCAAGTCTAAAGGAATTAGTGAAGGGTGCCTAGAAGTCAAGTCACAAGGCATTAGTGAAGGGTGCCTTGAAGTCGAGTCAAAGGCATTAGTGAAAGGTGTCTAAGGTGTACATTCGATATGGTGTGTCGATGTACAAGATAGATTTATATTGGGTCAAAGGATATTGATATCCTTGATAATGTTGTAATAAGGAGTGGGTCTCCTTTGGGATAGGTGTTGTGTAGTGTTGGGTAGTAGTTCCTCCATTGTAATGGAACTCGATATCTAGCCTAGTACCGGATAAAGGGTAGGCGACGTTGTGATAGGTTTGGTTCTACCTCGTGGAAGAACCCGGTATATAGCCTTGTACCGGATAAAGAGCAGGCAACGTTGTGAAGGCTTCTCCGCCACAAGGATTTGGTGTTGTGTAGTGTTTACGAACTCTCGAGTAGGTGACTCGGAGAGTGGAGTAGGGCAAGGAAGGTGTCCTTGTAGCCGAACCACTATAAATACTCGCGTTGTGGTTTTGTGCTTCTTACTCTTTATCTTTGCTTTTATTTATCTATAAACTTGTCTATCAACATCCAAGACACACGTTTAAATAGATTGACATAAGTCGATCTAAATAGTTTAAAACCAAGTTTTAATCGGCAAAACTATTCAACCCCCCTCCCCTTCTAGTTTTCCACAAATATGATTTAAAATATTCTTTTGGCTGCAAGCCAAGAGACTAATGTTCTAATAGGACTTATACACTTAATGTGTAAGATTGCCCTATTTAGAACATGTGTCAAGATGATAAGAAAGACTACTTCAAATTAAATATGTATGTCATCCAATTAAAAAAACACTGGAAGTTACAATTTACGTTATGTGAGACTTAACTAGATTGTAATTTCAAGGTAAATCTCCACGTTGCGTGAGACGTAGCTAGAATAAATTTACAGTTTTTTAAATTGGACAATTCTTGGAATGACATAAATAAATAAAGTAACCTAATACTATTTTTTTTTTATTCTTGGAATGACAAAAATAAATGTAGTAATGAATTAATTTGAAATAATTAATTGAAACCAAGAAGTGTTGTTCATGACTACTTTAGTTATACATGTTTATGATTTCTTTATAAAGTCACAAACATGAAGTCTTTTAATATAAAGTAAGACGTTAACTTGTTATGTCTTTTATTAAAACATATACATGAAGTCAATGGGTTGATCAATGACATATAATGTATAGTGAAATTATAACTGTTATGTCTTTTAACTTGATAAAAGAGTACTTGTGTTATAAAGCATGCAATTGGATTGAAAATTCTATTATACCATTCAGTTTGACTTGGTTGGTAAATAGGTAAGCCAAAGAGAATATGGTTATCTGGTATATTATTAGATTGTCTCACAATATTAATTCTAATGAAATACAATAGTTAATGGTATGTTCAGTTAGGAGAATCAAACTCTATTTGTGTCATTTGATTCAAGATAACTATAACTTCTTTTCTTTCAAAAGTTATCAAGGTAAAAAATTGTGTATGGATTGTATATAATCAATAAAACTCCAATCTAGAAGGTGAATAAGACACCATTTAATTATGGAATGTGATAAATCACATTAAGTTTTAAAATGAAGTTCTTAATTTGTTAAACTGCTTATGAGGAGAGTTATTAACAAACTAAAGTCACGAATTGTCAATGTGTTTTGTAATGTCCCAAAAAGAGAACAATGTATTGTTGCTCTACTTGCTAAAGTATTTATAGAAAGTCTTTAAATTACAAAAGGAAAGTGGGAGTTTTGTTTAGATCTTGAAGAGATTAAATTACAAAATACATAATCTTATAAAACATACTAGTGAATATCATGATGAGGCTAAACATGTTAATGATAGACCTCAAGATGATGAATTTCTCATTCATAGATCCGCAAGTATATCTCAGATATTTGATTAATATGCTGAGTAGTATGAGTTACATGATCATGGTAAGCTTGTTAATCATAATGATGCATTTACAAATATTAAATTTGGTAAATTACTCATACTATGAATGATAAAGATGCTATCCATAAAGATAATCAATTTTGTAACTTGGTTTATCTTAATTCCATAATAGAATGAAGATGAGTTTCTTCAAAGAAAGGAAAACCCTAGAGGTTTAAATATTTGTGTAGAAATCATATGGACAATATTGCACACATATTTAATGCATGTCTAGTGACAATAATATTAATCATACTTATACAATTAACTGTGATTAAATATTCTTTCCTAGACACATTAAAAATAAAAAGATTGTAATTGTCATACTTAGTTTCATTTATATGAAATTTGACAATGAATATCAAAACTCTTTCTTGTAGGATTACTTTTGCGAGGACGATAAGTAATACAAAGGAGTTTTATGAATTCACATAATCTTTGGAAATGTACAAATTGCAATAATCCATTAATGGATATATATACATGCATATAGGAGATGATTCTTATGTTTAAATATTAAATCAAAGTTTTGATTTAAAATTTAAATAAGATAATTCCTAAGTATTCCTGAAAGCTAGTGGGAGTATTATGCTTATTTTCTTAAAATCTTATATGTTGTATAATATATGGGCAGTAACATTCCAACTATGTTAAATGTTAAGTTTTAGTTGGGAATGAAACTTCACTTATAAGATTTAAGAAATAAGACATACAACCTTGGTATATATGTTTATTTCTATATACATATGCGGTAAATAAATGAGTCTAATAGAACATAATGTATCAATTAGAAAGTTTAAATGGATACATATCTTTGATAAGATAGAACATGAATAAAATCTAAGCCTCGCTGAAGGATTTTTCATGTACATCATGTTATATAGATAAATTATTGTATCATGCTTGAATGCAAGATGATTTGAAAATATTGATATCTAATTGAAAGTTGTTAGTGTAATAAATATTCTAAACGAATATGTTTGGATTTAGAATCACATTCCACAGCCTGAAGATGCTCCCATATTCTATGGGTGTACAGACGGAAATTGTTGCGTAATTGTCATTGCAATCAAACTTGAGTTTTTGGTAGGCACCAAACATTACACAATAACTGTTCAAAGTTTACGGATGTTAAAAGGAGCATATTGTGGTTTGTATACAATAATGTTAGAATAATTGAGATGACACTCAATACTAGTCATTGTAGGATTTCATCCTTGATAATAATCATATAGACTAGTTGTGCTCAACTAAGAGCATAGTTGCGTTATACATTAAAGAATAAGAATACTTTAAACTTTGGAAGTGTAAAAGATGATTGTCATAAATAGGTGGTTGAGGTTGTCACGCATCTTATGGAATATTATGTCAATATCAAGATGTGTGTAAACACATACAATAAATTCACTTATTGAATTCTTGAAATAAGTATTCTCAAAATTCCGATAGATCAAAGTTAGTTGAAATTATGCCTTGTCAACAAGTATGATTCTCGTGACTTGAGGCATAATTCATTGACTAGAACTATCATACATTTATCTATTTAGTATTTTTATAAAGGATATTCTAAACAATTATTATTTTAATGAAATAAAATATTTGTTATGTTTATTTTTCATTTATAATGTTGTATCCTATATTTGCATGTTTAAATATATGAATATCTTATGTTATTTTAAACAGTCCGTTGTCGCTCAATGATATGGGAATATCATTGAATTAAGAAAAATCTGAGTTTTGGTTAAAATATACTTAAGTATATTGATGCGTTGACAAGCCAAATTCACATGATATTCAATGTATTGAATATAGAACTTATCCCAACCACATGATTGTACTTTATGGATCTTGTCATCAAGTAAATCATGAATAGTTATCCTCATACTTGAGATACCAGAGAACTGTTATAGATGTAGTGCATTTCTATAAAGAAATTTACCGCTATACGTAACTGGTAGCTATAAGGATTGTTTTCAGAATTGTTGCAAAATTTATGGGTTTTGCTTGTACTCAAGAAAGAATTTGTTCCTTCAAATTTGTTTTGAACTTTAATACTGCTGGATCCCTCGTAGAGTTGAATAATGGAATGACTAAGATCTATATTCATATTTAACGTGCTATTAGAAACAAAAGGATAAGTATTATGAGGATACATAAAAACTAACAAAAATTAGAGAATTACATTTTTAGTACGCAAATACTAACACAATATTTTATGTATATACACATATTTATATGTATATATATATATATATATATATATATTTCGGGCGGGATGGTGTGGCCCGTCGCCGCCCCAAACCCGATAAGATTCCCCATTAATGCTCCGAAACCTGCCCTAAAACCCGATAAGCACGCCCTGCCCCACCCCAAGAAATTCAGGTTTCAGGTTTCCTCATAGAGTTCGGGTTTATAGAGTCCACACTTTTCAGTGTGGTAATAATCGGTGTGACATATTTTTCAACACATATAAGTGTGGAGATATTATCCAAATTTCTATGATTAAAAGTGTGGAAATATTTTTTGAATGTCCACACTTAAAAGTGTCCCAAAATTGCAAAAAAATATTTATAATTAAAAGTCTAAATGGCCATGATTAAAAATGCATAAAATTATAGAGTCCACACTTTTCAGTGTGGTTATAATTGGTGTGACAAATTTTTCTACACATATAATTGTGGAGATATTATCCAAATTTCTATGATTAAAAATGTGGAAATATTTTTTGAATGTCCACACCTAAAAGTGTGGCAAAATTGCAAAAAATATTTATAATTAAAAGTGTGAAAACATTTTTGACACATATAAGTGATGATTCGTTACGCTTCCAAGTGGGTTGTGGTACTCTTATTCGATTTTCGAAAGATACGTGGCTTGGTAACTCCCCGTTATATCTCCTATTCAATAGACTTTTTCGGTTGGATCAATATAAGGATTGTTTGATTGTAGATTGTATTTTAAATGGTCAATGGTGTTGGAATTTGTCTACATCAAATTTGGGTGTTCGTAACGAGGCTTACCTTAGAGACATGTTGAACGAAATTAGCCAAGTTGATATCCTCTCTATCACTCATGACGGCGTTTTATCGGTAAGAGTGACTCGTAAGCATATTGATGATCAACTTTTACCCTCTTTGGACCCTCATACTACATGGGACAAGTCTGTTCCTCGCAAAGAGAATATCTTCATGTGGCGTTTATTACTTGACAGGCTTTCACATCATTTCAATCTCTTGTTCCGAGGTATCAAAATATCGGAGATCTCTTGCCCTTCTTGTAATGGTAATGTGGAGTCTAACCTCTGTGGACGTATGGTCCGGACTGGGCCAGGAATGGGTCAGGCCCGGCAGATGCGGCCCATTCTACGCCTAAACCCTAATCCATGTCCTATATATACATGACAGGTTATCTCTAACCCTAAGATATATTGGCTACATCACGCCGATACTAACTTGACCGTCGGAGGTGGACCCCGGGGCTACGGCCTCGGGTCCACTCCTAACGGGTTCTCTTTGTTGACAGGTCTACTAGGGCTCGAGAAGACGACTAACGGCCAAGGAGAGTCGTTGAATCCTGCCCGCGCCAGATTATGCATCAACAAGTTGGCGCCATCCGTGGGACACGAATAAACTATGTTTCGTGTTCTCGTATTACCGAAAAGCATAAATCAATTTCTAAAGTCGGTAACTCTAAAACCTTTCACTTTATTAAATTGGACGATGCGTACAACTTTATCCACAAGGATTAGCGCCTCTACGCGTCGATCGCTGAATTTAATATCACTTTATTAAAACTTTATTAAATTGTACGATGCAATACAGCTTTGGTAGAAAATTTTCTGACGCTGCAACATGATAAGTGTTGAAATTTAAAATATGATTTGCTACAGCGTATATTTTAAAATTTAAGATAATAAACCATATCTTCACTTAAAATATTATTCTTTGATTAAGTGTTGAAATTTAATATATTCTTTGATTTGGCTAAATGCTAAAACATGATAAAAGAAAAAGTCCGCATGATCGGACCTATTTTATATTTTAGTCCGCACGATTGGACCTAAGCAAAAAATCCGCACGATCGGAGCTATTTTATTTTTTAGCCGCGAATTAATTCGCGCAGATACTGTTTTTACGGTTGGTACGCCTGTTCGCGCTCGAACAACGCAGTCGCGATAAATCTACCCGCGTTAGGCCATGCGTTCAGACATCTTCGCAGAGCACGCGTACGCGCGAATACCACGATGCTAGTCAATCGTCATGATGCGCATTGGACCAAAAGCCGTGGTATAAACATCTGCGATCATCAACAAACGTTCAAGTCTATGCGGTTACGATAAATCTATCTGTGTCTATTAGTCGCGGTCACGGTACATCCATCCGAGTTTTTATTTTATACATTAAAAAAAAACAACACAATTAATTATTTCGTCGGTACGCATCCCACGACGGGTGCGCACTGCCACTTCTCGTATGTGCTATATATTATTTATGCTATGCGCAATATATTATTCATGCTATGTGCTGTTTATTGTTTCACTTCATTAGGTTTTATATGCTGCGATTCGCGGCATATACTTTTAATCTTTGCATTCAGTGTTTTTCGCAGATTAAATAAGTTTAATGCTCCTACACGAGTAGCACCATCAAACTTGGGGGGCTACCAGGGTATATACTACCACTGTTTCCGTACGCATCGCGCAGGTATATTTGGAAGCAGAACGCAAGCTCGTAACAAAGACGGATTTAAATATTCGCACGCATCTTTACCGCAGGGGAGACGTCCTCTGTTGGTTGTAAAGACGGATGTAATGCGCGCAGAAGCACGTCTTCTGTCGCACCTCTTGGTCGCGCACAGCGCGCACTTAGGCGCAGAAGCACGTCTTCTGTCGCACCTCTTTGTCGCACACAGCGCGCACTTATGCTACAGAAGCACGTCTTCTGTCGCACCTCTTTTTCGCGCACAGCGCGCAAGACTCGCTACAGAAGCACGTCTTCTATCGCACCATGCTGCGCATCGCTACTGGTACAAAAGGTACGCCCTTACCCAGGATGCAGCATACGGGTTCCACTTTCACCTACGCGGCCATGAACAGAACTTAAGTTTAGCATAACATAGCCATGCGCTATCTCATACTAAACTTGGGGGGCTTGTGGACGTATGGTCCGGACTGGGCCAGGAATGGGTCAGGCCTGGCAGATGCGGCCCACTCTACGCCTAAACCCTAATCTATGTCCTATATATACATGACAGGTTATCTCTAACCCTAAGATATATTGGCTACATCACGCCGATACTAACTTGACCGTCGGAGGTGGACCCCGGGGCTACGGCCTCGGGTCCACTCCTAACGGGTTCTCTTTGTTGGCAGGTCTACTAGGGCTCGAGAAGACGACTAACGGCCAAGGAGAGTCGTTGAATCCAGTCCGCGCCAGATTATGCATCAAAATGATTGGAGACCCGTTCATACTTGGTGTGACGCCTCTATGCTTTTATTCGTATCTCAAATGCATTGGAGAGATTGGTTGAGCTCTTGGCATGTCTCTAAAGAGAAAATCCATCGTATGTATATCATCATCGCGACTTCTTTATGGTGGATTTGGCGGTTTCGTAATAATTCCACTTTTAACTCTCACTCTATGAGGAAAAGTGACATATTTGGTAATATTCATTTCTACTCTTTTTCTTGGCGTAAGTCTAGATGTTTTATGCTTTATAGTTGGACTGATTGGTTAAAATCTCCCATATAATTGCTAGCTTCTTGCTAGTTTTCTTTAAATAAAATGCCGCCGTTCAAAAAAGAAATATGCGTGGATTATTATTTTTAAATATTTGTGACACATACAAATGTAACAAAATTATTATCCATATAAAAAAAAACCACAGTTGACTATAGCGTGACAAAATAAATTTGGAGATTAAAACTATTTTTGTAGTGTCACGTTAAATACAAACACAAAGGTACATAGACATAAAGTGACATGTATTCATTATAGAATTCTTACATTCAAAAAATAGTACTCCGTAATGTTTACATGCATAAAGTGACATGCATATTTGATAACTCGTTTTGCGGATAAATTGAACAGTAAAAAACTCATTAGGGAAACAATAACACTTTTATTAATTAAATCCGATTACAATAAATAAATAATATAAAGTAAATAACAGAAAATTAAATACAGACAGAAAGCGGTGACACACATTATGAATGATAAGTAAATAAAAGCAATAAAGATCGGTCAAGGCACGAGGCTCGTGTTTAACACAATTCCCTTAAAACAGATTCGCCGTCTGTTTACCAGGGTACTACGGCCAAAATTGAAGTAAAGTTGGACGTGGCACACTTGCCTGAAAGATCACGAAAAGCTCAGTGTTTCTGATCGAAGAGAATGCTGGAATACAGTTGCTATAGAGTTGCCTTTTTTTGGACATTAAACTGAATGAATTCGGGTTTTTTTTATAGCTTTTGCATGTCTTGGTCAACAAGATAGAATACCTGCTCCAAAATTAAACCGACATGCAAGTCTGTCATTACAATAACTCGATTTGATATCTTTTATTTAACACAAAATATTATGTAAAACTTGTCCATTAAGAAAATCGTTCTAGCCCTTTTAATCAATTAACCAATTAATATAATCATCAAACCAAGATGTTAGCTTATCACCCATCACAAGTATACATGTAGTTGTCATAGATTATAATTAAAAACAAGTAACACAAAAAATAAGCCTAATAAGCTGATAAACCTGTAACACGTAAAATTTATCGCTTTATTTCCGTAAAATACCGACCTAGGGTTTTCTAGATCTGCTAATTAGACCTTATTAGGGTTGATTTTAACAGCATAAAACCGCCCAAAGGGCTGAACAAAAATAGATTCAAGAAAACACGAAAAACCTGCATTTTTATTTCAAAATTTTACGTTATTTAGTGTAACAAATAACACCAAACGATGACTCGTGACGCCTGTTGGGATTTCATAATCATATTACATATTATTAACGTGTATACACAATGGAAAATGTCTCATAAGGATCTCGTTTGATGCACATAAGTTAACATATAAATAAACGTATATATTTACTAACCTCTTGGTTTATCACTTGAATTACTAAGAAAAATGATTGTTGGTCTTGATCTTGATCTTGACCTTCACGAAAACCTTATAGTGACTAAAGTAAATCACCTCTAAGGTTGCACACACTACACGTTATAGAAAAACATTGAATTCTAGTTCTTTAATCACGAATAACACAACGAAACTCACGGTTTATGTGTTTGGTTGGTCTGGTAAACTAAATCCTTAGGGATAAGGGGTGCCGATCGGTTATGCACAAGAGAGGAGAGGAGAGCTTTTGCTTTTGTTTTTAGGGTTTCAAGTAGGCAAATGATGAACCAAGGGGTTCATTATATAGGCTTAATATGACTTAAAGAACAAGTCAAACACAAACTCCACCTCCTTAAGCTATGTTCGGCCAATCCACAAGTCCTATGGGTTTCTTGGACTCGTTTGGGCTTTTACCAATAATTACAAGTCAATTGTTTGTTAATTAGTTAGCCCGTTAGTTAATTAAGTGACTAACGGTGACCGTTAAATCATTTCGTCAATTATTAATATAATGAATACATATACAATAAATATATTAAAAACACGTATGGTATCAAGCTCCAAGGCCTTGATAGAAAGTAATTTTGTTTTATTTTCATAGGAGTCAAATGTTATCTTTTAAGTAGTGGTTTGTTTTCTTATATAGAGAATAAGAAGTATCTTGTTATGTAAGCTTTCCACCTATGTAACGGGCTGAGATATGGGATTCAACCATATCCTTTGTACTTAACGAGTAATATATTTACCGGGTCTTTGACCTTTTACCCAAAAAAATACAATAAATATATTAATTATACTAATTAAAACCTTCCCTATGTGTATACAATAAGCTCACGTAGTTTTAGCCATATAATATTCATTATGACGCACGTAAGCACATAACAATAATAAGTAGGAAAAAAGCTATAAATGCTTAATGTACTTTCCATCATATCTCATTATGCTTCCTCTACTCCTAATATTGTCATTACACATATTATTGAGGGCAATTTGGTCATTTTAACACTTCATCTTCTTCCTCTTTACATTTTCAGATTTTTTTTTTTATTTAAAGAAAAGAAAACGAAAATTAGAAGCGTGGTAACTTTCCTACTGCAATAACTAAAAAGGGTATTTAAGTGATTGGTAGTTTCCACCACTCCTCTTGAGACACAACAGCAGTTATCCTCACCGCAGGCGAGTTAACTTTCCTACTCTCCGCCTTCTCCGCCACAGCTTTAAAAAAAGACGCCCAATGTCCGCCTAAACCAATATCAAAATCGATGACGTGGACATTCATCGAACCCTCAATCACATCAAGTATAGCTTGATTAGCAATAAAGCTTGAAAACAAAGGAATAGGCGACACATTAGAGAATATTTTATACGCTTTAATGAGTTGCACGATCTCTAACGACGTACAGCTCGTTAAACATCTTGTTGAGCCAGTAAGTAGTGTTTGGATTGCTTCTTTAAAGTAAAAAACAGCTCGTTGTAACGGTTTTCCGTTAGAAGTGGTGGAAACTACCAATCACTTAAATACCCTTTTAGGTAGGTTTTTAAGGTTGGTATGGAGGACGGGATCCATTTTAAAGGAGAAATAAGCATCAAATGGTGTAGGGAAGAAGACAAGGGTATTTGCGTCTTTTCATGTGAAAGGTGTGAGCTGTGATATGTATAATGATATATTGACCGTAAACAACGTTAAGTGTAATGACAATAAATAAAGTTGAGAAAGCATAATGAGTTATTATGGAAAGTACATTAAGTATTTATAGCTTTTTTCCTAATTAGTAATACCAAAGTTTCATATTTATCGCAAAGAAAAAAGAGAAGAACATGAAACTTACTTGCCATTGAAATGGCAATCACCAAACGGATTCACGTTATAACCAAAAACCATGTCTGATTTCAGTTCCTTCCATGCTTTCAATGCCTAAAGGATTATAAGCCAAGCAATCAAATCATTACACAAGGTATCCTCACATTATACCAGTCAGCAAAAATTTAACGTGTCCTGTAAAAGTTCTAACATCCTTTTCCAAGGTGCTCAGTCCTGTCTCGTTATCTTTAGTGCATATCCAGTAGCCTAGAGATTCAAGCACGAATGATGTTATATCAACGTTTAAAAAATAAAAGATGAACTTGTAACTCACATAAGTGTGTCCTTTGAATATGTTTTACAGTAACCGTATCAATGGAACAATAAAACTAGTAATTTTTAAAACAACTACTGAATGCTTTATATTCTCATACGCTCAGATAATTTGAAACTATATGGAGTTCTACTTAAACAATGATTAATCCTCATTTGGGCAATCAACAGCGTAGATGCACTTACATATATATTTTTTTGTTTAAAAGTGCTGCTACTTGCTAGCATAAGACTCGTGTATTCATAGTACTTATACAGATGACTATAGTACGAGAAGTGTTGT
Organism: Chrysanthemum makinoi; assembly: GCA_910596185.1. Lineage (NCBI taxonomy): Eukaryota > Viridiplantae > Streptophyta > Magnoliopsida > Asterales > Asteraceae > Chrysanthemum > Chrysanthemum makinoi. The sequence goes on along the minus strand of OU343223.1, from coordinate 6,092,323 downwards.
GATAGAAAAGAGTTAATTGTGATTGGAAATGTTGGCACAAAACGGATACAATTCATATTCAAGAAAAAAGCCCAACTTCTCCTATGCTGCTTGCAATACCTAATGGATCGTAATAAGTCTAGCTTTAAAAATAAGAAATAACATGTAGTGCATCATATTACTTATAGAAGCAAGTGTCGAGCTCTAGACAATATGTTGGGAAACATTTACACTTCGTTGGAAAATTAGTTGGTAAATGTGACTTTTAACCAACTTTAGACACAATTATCTATATGTATGTGTCATATATATAAGTAATAGTTTGTAGGTTCGCGTTCTCCTCGAAGAGAGCTTCGCAATAAGCCTTTATGTGTCCAAAATAGAGTCGATGTGAATGAGATATCGTGTCTCAAAGTTAAGCATTCGGTACCATGCTTAAAGAGGAATTTTGAATTGTTTTCTATCCGACATCGGTGGGATGAGTAAACTTAGAGGGAGGCTATTTTGTATAAATAGATGCCCTAATTCCATAGGTTTAATATACATCAAATCAATAGTTATTATTGATTTCCAACATATGGAATACACATCTCTTAAGATTAAATTCCAGGCAGTTTAGTTAAGTCCGACAGTACAACTTACTATTTTGGCTGTTGTACCCTGGAAAACAGACGGCGAATCTGTTTTAAGGGAAGCGTGTCAAACACGTGCCTCGGCTTTGAGTTCTTCTTTGTTGATCTCTATTTGGTGATCAAGTAAGTCTTTTAACTATATTATTATTTTATTTAATTATCGTTTATCTGCGTACATTCTGTTTGTATTTTATTTTCTGTTATTTATTTACTGTTAATTTTATTTATTCTGATTTAGATTTTATTTATAAAAGTGTAACCGTTTTCCTACAGTCTTAAAATTGATTCTGTTTAACAGAATTAAAACACTTTTTATTAAAATCTTATTTATATAATTAACAGATTTTATACAAACTGTTTTTCTGCTGAAACCAAGATTGTGTTTCCTTGAAAATCAGTTTTATAACTAAACAGAATTTTAATTAACAGATTTGGTATAATAGATTTATAAACGATTTTTAAAACAGTTTATTGAATCAGTTTATATTGAAACCATGATGAGTTTCTTTTCAAACTGATCTATTTAGTTTGTTTATTGCATAAGTTATTGTTTAAATATGGATTTTGAAACCAAGCTTGTGTTTCTCGGAATCATATTTGGTACAAGTTTACATAAACCATGTCGAGTTTATTAGATACCAGATTGTTTTAACAGTTTTTAACTGTTTTTTGTGTTTAAATATTCACAAGTTAACTAATGGTAATATAATTTGTGACCCTAGTGAATCTTGCGAATGTAATTGGTGCGCCAATTACTATCATGGTTAAAAATCATGATGAAATCAGATTCATTGAAACCAAGTGGAGTTTCTTTGAAACAAATCTCATAAAATACAAGTTGTTATTTTATTAGATTACTAGTACGTGTTTATTGAAACCAAGATGAGTTTGTTTGAAACAAAATCTGATAATATACAAGCTGTTATCATATTTGGTAGAAAAGTTTCTTTTACTTGTTTAGCTTATTTAAACCAGGTTGAGTTTAATTATAAACTAAATATAGTTCTTGAAACTTTATGCATTTGGAAGTAGATCTATAGAAACCTTGTTGAGTTTCTTTGAAAGAGTAAATCTATTTTGAAACCTTGTCGAGTTTCATTGTAGAATTATACCATGTCATGCAGATCTATTAAGATATTCTTTAAGAAGATTGACAAAATCATATTACAATTTTTTTTTGTTTAAAAACATTACGTAATATGCTATATTGTTTAATTGTTTAATCGAAAGACTTGTTTAAAAGCTGTTTTGTATAATGGATCTTACAAAACAGTAGTGTTTTAAACAAAATTTGATGTTATTGTGTTTGTTAAGAAACACTTTGTGATATAGCAAGTTGTTAATTATTCCAAATTTAGTTTTAGACTAATAACGGAATCTCGTATTAACAGAATGTTCGGAATGTCATGAGTGACATCTGAAGGATCTGCTCTCGAACTTGATGAAAGGGAGACTGATACTCAAGTTATGTGTACGGTAGATGTTTTAAAGCATTCAGATTTTATGTGCCATAACTATGGGTTAAATGGCCTGAGAAATGAAAATTGTTGCCAAGGCGAGGATCTAACATTAGATAATGGTGGATAAACACTTGGGCATCATGCCATGAGTATGATGATAAGAGTTTGGTTAACTCTTTCAAAGTAGCAGAAAATGGAGAGATGCAATTTATGGGCAACTCTACAACTACTAATAGCAAGGGAAAAAGAAATGTGATGTTGAAATTCACATGTGGAAAAGAGTTTAAGTGAACCAACACGTTGTATGTGCCAGAGATTCGTAGGAATCTTGTGTCTGGATGGTTGCTTAATAAATTTGGCTTTATTTTTATTTTAATCAAGTAAAATTGAGTTAACATTGAACAAACTTTTGGTCGGTACGGGTTATGCCCTTCATTAAATGTTTAAGCTGATTTTTTTTTTTTTTTTGGTTGTTTGAATAAAAATGAGTATGAATTCAACTTATTTGATCCTTTGAATGTATAGCATGGCCAACTCGGACATGTTAATTTTAACTCAATACGTTGTTTAATTAAATAAATGAACACGGATTACAAAAATAAAACTTATGTTGAAGCCAAATTGACAAGATTGTCTTTTCACTCGGTTGACCGTAAATTAACCGAACCCTTGATTCACATAGTTTTATGTGATTTGAAATCGATACCTACTAAGGTAGCAATTAGGTACTTCATCGTAATTGTTGATGGTAGCACAAAATATTGAGACTTTTACTTACTTGAGAGTAAGGATATAGACAAGACTGATCTATACAAATAAGTTAAGAATCAACTTATTATCGAAAACAAGGCGGTTCGAAGTGATATTGGAGGTGAATATGTGTCTCCATTTCATGTATGTTCTAAACATGGAATAAGACATAAATTTATTGCTCCTTATACACCACAACACAATTGTTGATAGGAAAGAACTGTGCCTTAAAGATATGGTTATGCCATGTTGTTAAAGTCATGGTTTAAGCCATGGCATGTGGGGGAAAGCGGTTTTATTGGCTACTTATCTTTTATATAAGATCCCCTGTAAGGAAAAGAAGATAGTTCTATGAACTATGGATGGGAAGAAAACCATCCTATAAGTACTTACGAATGTGGGGGTGTCTATTTGTCCTGACACCCAAGGATCAAAATATTGGACCTAAAACCGTAGATTGCATATTTTTGTGATATGCTCATTACAGTAGTGCTTATCATTTATTTGGATATGATTCAGAAAATCTGAATATATAAAAAGATACGATAATGGAATCAAGGAAAACTTTCATTGTTTGAAACTAGGTTTCCTTATTTATCCGAGGAAAATGGAAGTTCATCTTGACTAGATGATATAGTTGTCCATGATGAAAGGCAACTAAATGATGATGTCCTTCATGATGAGAGACATCAAGATGATAATGTTGTTCTAATAAGAGACAACAAGAGATTGATTATGATCTCCATGATGTGAGACAAGATCAACCTGGAAGAATAAGTTGAACTAAAAAGAAGCAAACGGGCAAGAAACGGGAAATTGTTTGGACCTAGTTTTGTTTCTTTTATGTTTGAAAATGAAACTACTTCTTACAAAGAAACGGTAACTTCCTCATGATGGCCTCAATGGAAAGAAGCCATGAAATGTGAAATAGATTCTATTTTACAAAAAGGATACATTATAGCTCGTGGATTTACCTCCTGGTGGTAAACCACTAGGCTACAAATAGTTACCTAACAACCACAAAGGTTGTCGATGGAACCATTGATAAGTAAAAAAGCAAGATTGGTAATTAAAGGATTTAGACAATGAGAAGGTCTAGCTTACTTTGATACATATTCGTCAGTTACGCGAATAACCTCTATTAGGATGGTACTTGCTATTGTTACTTTAAGAAATTTGGAAGTTTACCAAAATGTATGTGAGAATGGCATTACTAAACAGTGATTTAGAAAAAGAAATCTACATGAACCAACCTGAGGGTTTCATGGCTCCTAGACAAGAGAGAAAAGTTTGTAGGCTTGTTAAGTCATTGTTTGGCTTAGAAAAAGCTCCCGAACAATGACATCAATTTTTTTCCCCGTCATGTCAGAACGTGGATTTAAAAATAACGGATGTTTGTGGAAAGAAAGAAAAATTACTCGTATATATGTAATCATGTTGTTATACATAGATGTCATACTTATCACTGAAAGTGATAACAAGATGAACAAATCCACTAATGAAATGTTGTAGTCAAGATTTGACATGAACTACATTGGCTGCTCGATATGGTTCCTGGAACTAAGATCATATGAAACCAAATGGATTTGTTTTGAAGTCAAAAACACTATAAGGACAATATTCTTGAGAGGTTCAATGTGGGGGACTCCGGCCTAGCTAGAACTCCAATGACATCTTTTTAAATCTATTTATAATAGAGGTAGAGGTGTTGCCCATTTTGAATAGTCAGAGAATATTGGGCGTCTTATGTGTCTAATGACGTGTGTGAGACTTTATTTAGAAGTTATAATCAAGTTAAGTAAATATACCAGTAATTCAAGTGATGACCATTTGAATAGTATTACACAAATACTATGATACTTACGATATTTCACTTTGGAAGATATCATACTGCTATCTAATGATAGAGTAATGCAAATATGGATTCTTACATAAAAGAATCTAGATCCACTAGAGCGGATGTATTGACTCTACGTGGGAAGCTGTGTCTTGGAAATCATGAAAGTATTTCAAACAGATTTTTATAGCTAAATCTATGATCGAATTTGAATTTATCATTTGCAATAAATTTATAGAATATGCGGATATCTGCGTTAATCCGTAGAGGACATACCAAGATGGGGTAAACCAGTAACGACCATCTGTATGAAGTGTGATAGTCAATTGGAAATTGATAGAGCTCATATCACAATGTAAAATGGTAAGTCGAGACATATCCATCATAGACATTGGATGATTGGTGCGACAACTACTCTCAACTAGAGTTATCATGATTGACTACGTAAAGTCAATGGATAACATCGCGGATCCGCTTACGAAATGCTTAAGCAGAGAGTTAGTTAGTAAGTCTTCTAAAGGAATGAGACTAAAGCCCTTAAAGGAATGAGTTTATATGAAGAAAAACATAACCCAGTTGACTGGAGATCCCAAGATATGGGTTCAATAGGACAACCTAATCATATAAATGTGGGGGGAAGTCAGGTCACTGTGGGGGAGTTACTTAATATTGTAACTTCCTAGTCCATTCCTATAATAAATGTGACTTGTTGAGAGGTTAAACATATGGATTTTATGATTCACAATGAAATCATAAAGCATAATGATTCAAGAGGAAATCGCAAGCACATGTTTTTAATGATTCAAGATGAAATCACCTATGTGAGAGAGAAGTGGGGTCGCTTCGAAGGGAATTATGGGGGCGCAAATCCTAAGAGCTCTTGCAGAACCAGGCTAGTGTTCATGACCATAATGAACACGACTATGAGGACTTGACAATGTCAGGGAGAGTCTTGTGTGAAGTGTAATGTCGTCTACATTAACAGAGGCTGAGTTCAAGGACATCGCGTCTACTCAGATCTAGGAGACTAAGTGCATCTCACAAGGGAAGGTTCAAAGGGTTACACCTAGATATCCTTTGCAAGATTCAACTATTGGAATTTCATCGTAATTTTTGTTTATTACGACCGATCTCCATTCATGTGGGGGATTGTTGGAAAATTAGTTGGTAAAAGTGACTTTTGATCAACTTTGGACACAATTATCTATATGTATGTGTCATATATATGAGTAATAGTTTGTAGGTTCGCGTTCTCCTCGAAGAGAGCTTCGCAATAAGCCTTTATGTGTCCAAAATAGAGTTGATGTGAATGAGATATCGTGTCTCAAAGTTAAGCATTTGGTACCATGCTTAAAGAGGAATTTTGAATTGTTTTCTATACCACATCTGTGGGATGAGTAAACTTAGAGGGAGGCTATTTTGTATAAATAGATGCCCTAATTCCATAGGTTTAATACACATCAAATCAATAGTTATTATTGATTTCCAACATATGGAATACGCATCTCTTAAGATGAAATTCCATGCAGTTTAGTTAAGTCCGACAGTACAACTTACTATTTTGGTTGTTGTACCCTCGGAAACAGACGGCGAATCTGTTTTAAGGGAAGCGTGTCAAACACGCCTCGCTTTTAGTGCTTCTTTGTTGATCTTTATTTGGTGATCAGGTAAGTCTTTTGACTATTTTATTATTTTATTTAATTATCGCTTTATCTCAAGGCATATTCTGTTTGTATTTAATTTTCTGTTATTTATTTACTGTTAATTTTATTTATTGTAATTTAGATTTTATTTATAAAAGTGTAACCGTTTCCCTACACACTTTTATGAAAATAAAATCATATTACAGTCAATAAAGAATTAACAGAAAACATACACTATGAAGCAGAAGAATGGGTAGAAGCAGAAGACAGACACTATGAACGATAAATAAAAAAAAGCAGTAAAGGTCCTGGCATGAGGCTCTTGTTTAACACGATTCCAAAGCTGTTGTACAGCCGGACCTGACAACTTGCCTGAAAGATCATAGAAGCGAAGCGTGTTCCTGAACGATGGACTGCTGGAACTCGTATAGATAGAGTTGCGTTTCTGGATGATCAAACTGAATGAGACATGGCCTATATTTATAGTGAAAACATATCTTGTTCACCAATATTAATCACTGCTTAATATATCTCGAGATATGCATATTTGTTTCCCACTGAAAACAATTTTAGTATCTTCCATTTATTTTTAAAAAAGTACATATAACTTATCTTCGAAATTTATATCATTTCCAAAATAAATGGACACATATTTATGGAAAGAAATCAGAATCTGCAATAAAAAGATACGCGCACAAGATCAAATTTTCAGAGCTGCATTCATGTCTGTATGTCGCGCGGGCTCGAATTAGTTCAGAAGCTTCGAACTCATTTTGGCCTAGAAATTCGGAAATCTGCACCCCTCAGCGTGCGTGCACGTAGGTGTTGGAGTAAAACTAACAAATCATTTTGAAGGTCAATACCAAGATTTCTATATAAACAAGCTTTCACTTCTTGTTTTGGGCAAAGTAGGACACTCTCCCCTTTTTTATGTGTTTCAAGTGCCTCACTTTGAGAAACGATATCTCATTCATATCAACTCTATTTTTGACATATTTTTGCTCGTTGCGAAGCTCTCGTCAAGGAGAGCGTAAAGCTACCGAGAAATATATATATATATATATATATATAGGGGAGAGTTAATGTGAGATCAAACTTAAAGTTGTAAAAATAAGATCAAGTCTAAAAAACCACTAAAATATTTATAAATAACAATTTTAGCAATAATACACAAAAAATAATATTTTAATATAAATTAACATTTTAGCAACTAATAACCAACTGATACATGAGTTTGGATTAGTGATACATCTGATACACATTATACGAATAAATATTCCAAAACCTGATACACATACAAAAACCTGATACACATTACACTTTTAGTCAAAGTGTATCACCTAGGTTTCGTAAATTTTAATACGAAATCTATTGAAACTTTAACAATTTTAGTTGTATCTAATAAAAAAATTATTTTTGTTATAAGGAGAGTGTCACTTGTCAAATTTTAGTTGGATCTCATTTTAACAACTTTAAGTTTGATCTTATTTGATCTAGATTATATATATATATATATATATATATATATATATATATATATATATATATATATATATATATATATATTAAATAGTGTTCAAAATTTGCAAAAAAATCATTTTGCTATCATTTTCCAACAATCCCCGCATGAATGAAGATCGGTCGAAAACACACAAAAGTTTCAGCGACATTTATGCGGTTAAGTCCTGCATAGGATAGGTAGGTGTGACCCTTTGAACCGTCCCTTGCGAGATGCACTTAGTCTCGTAGATCTAAGTAGACGCGATGTCTTTGAACTCAACCTCTGTTTACGTAGACGGCAGTATAATTCACACAAGACTCTCCCTAACCTTTTCAAGTCCTCAAAGTTGTGTTCGTTATGGTCATGAACACTAGCATGGTTCTACAAGAGCTCTTAGGAATTGCTCCCCCCTACAATTCCCTTTCAAAGCGACCCTACTTCTCTCTCACATAGGTGATTTCATCTTGAATCATTCAAAATATATGTTTTGTGATTTCATCTTGAATCATTATGTTTTATGATTTCATCCTGAATCATTAAAGTCATAAGTTTAACCTCTCAACAAGTCACATGTGTTATAGGAATGGACTAGGAAGTTACAATATTTAGTAACTCCCCCACATTGACGTGACTTTCCCCACATTTCTATGATTAGGTTGTCCTATTAAACCCATATCTTGGGATCTCCAGTCAACTGGGTTAGGTTTTCCTTCATAGAAACTCATTCATTCAAGGGCTTTAGCCCCATTCCTTTAGACGACTTACTAACTAACTCTCTGCTTAATCCTTTCGTAAGCGGATCCGCGATGTTATCCTTTGACTTCACATAGTCAATTGAAATAACTCCTATTTAGAGTAGTTGTCGTATCGAATTATGTCAACGACAGATATGTCTGGAATTTCCATTATACATTATTCTATGAGCTCTGCCAATTGCCGATTGACTTTCACATTGTATACTAATGGTCGTTACCGGTTTAGGCCACCTTGGTATGTCCTGTGAGAATTGACGTAGCCATTCCGCCTATTGTCCGTATTTATATAATACGATAAATTCTGATTCCATCATGGACTTAGCTATAACAGTTTGCATGGAAGACTTCCAAGATATAGCCGCCCGTCCTAGTGTAAACACATATCCACTAGTCGATCTAGAATCCTTTATGTCAGATATCCAATTTTCATCAGTGTATCCTTCTATAACAGTTGGATGTCTATCATAATGCACTCCATAATCGCGATTGTATCTCAAATAATGAAGTACCCTAGTCATAGCTTCAAGAATGTGCATAATTTGGATTACTAGTATACCTACTTAGCCAGCTAAAAACATATACTAAGTCAGGTGGAGTACCTATCATTAAGTATATTAACATGCCAATAATTCTTGAATACTCTATTTGGGCAACACCTACGCCTCTATTTTTAGATAGATGCTTACTGATGTCAATTAGAGTTCTAGCTAGGCCGGAATCCTCCGCATTTTGAGTATTAAGAATTTTGTCCACATAATGTGCTTGACTTAACACAAGTCCATTCTGAGTTCGTATGATCTTTATTCCAAGGATCACATCAGCCAAAGCCATATCTTTCATGTCAAACTATGATTTCAACATGTTTTTAATAGATTTGATCATCTTTTTGTAACTGCCAATGATAAGCATATCATCTATATATAAACACAAGATTACATATCCACTATTTTTATCTTTTAAATAAACACACTTGTCGCATTCATTAATTTTGAATCCAATCTCTCGCAAGGCGTGGTCAAATTTTTTATGCCATTGTTTGGGAGATTGCTTTAAGATATATAATGACTTAACAAGCTTACAAACTTTGTTCTCTTGTCCAGGAGCTATGAAACTGATACGCATACAACGCGCGTTCGGGGTCAAAGGAAACTTCCTTTTCTTCGAGCAAATTTTTCAACCACCTAGGCAAAGGAACCTAATCGTTGTAGTGTAGTATTAGGGTAAGCCTCGGGGATTGATATCGTTCTCTAGGGGAATAGGAATGCTAGTGAGAAATTACTACGCTAAGGTTGTGGTTGAGGAAGATTATTTTTTATCTTTTTTATATTTTTTAGAAAACTAAAGGTAAAATCTCGGGGTTTGGATTTGGGGGGTGGTACTTCTACCGATTACTCTACTATCTAATTATCTAATTATCTAATCTAAGGGTAGTCTATGTCTTTTTGAAGTGAGCTCGTATGATAATTAAAAATGTGTTTACCTAGATACTATTACTCCATAGTTATCTTTTATTGGTGGTTGAATTGTCACGTCCTTATTATTAACGCGTTGTGATTTCTAAGGTCGTAGGGTGTGCTTTTATCCCTAACTCTTTGATGCTACCTGTTGTTCCCCGTTCACTATCGTTTAAAACAGTTTAAGTTTATAAAACAAGTTAATAGTGAACTATGACTGAAATTAACATAAGGAAAACACACTAAGTAATTTTCAACATCATATTCTTATTAGTAATAAATCAACAAAGACACGCTACCCAAGTACTTGGAATAGTACTTGGGATTGAAATGACAAAGTTAGGTGACTCCTCTCTAAGCTCGGGCTAAGTCCGAAAGCACAACTCTTAGAGCTCACACTGAGCTATCTCAGAACTAAGTTGTATTTGGAGGAGTGAAAAGATGGCTCAGCGTGTATGTGTGTTTTACAATTCACAAGCTTGATCTTTTCACTCCATCTCTTATGCTATTTATACATGTATGAGTTTTAACTCTTTCCTAAGTGACAAATCTGACATCATACGTAAGACAAAATATCGATGTATTTTGTCACTATTTACAAAGACTATTCTAAGTAAAGGACAAGGTCGCTTTCCATATTTCTGATGACACTGAGCTTGTAAGTTAGCCATTCAGGGAAAGTTGACTTATGTTGATAAGGACTTCTTTATCTGATTCAAACTTCTCCCGCCTTGTACCGCTCTTTCTTCAGATCTATTTATCCTTCGCCTTCTTCTTCGCTTTGTCTTCAGTAAGTAGTTGGAGAAGAGTCTTAGGGATTCAGTGAGTTATTGTCATCACTCACTGAATCCATCATCTTCTTCTTGACTCAGCCTTCACCCTTTAAGTTCGCCTTCTGAGTGGAGAGACTTCTTCACGCCTAGCATCGAGTGTCCCGAAGATGACTCACTGAGAGGCTATGCACTCAGTGACCTGATTAGTGTTTAACGGACTAAACACTTGGGCTATTTTCTATTCAAATCCTAGATTAAGGGGTTTGGGTATTTATTGAACCCAACAGTCTCCCCTATTTGGATATACAAATAGCCTAAGTGGTTGATCGCTGTAGGTGAGCAAATGGCTTCTTCCTACACTGAATGTACTAATGAATACAATAAGGAACACCGAGTAAATGAATAAAACATACATCGCTTATTGATCGATTACATAGTTCCTATCACTTGTACAAAAGATAAAACAAAATGATGTCAATCCAGATGGATTCCCAATGCTTCAAGCTTGACCCTTTTGGTGATGAGTGTTTCTCTGTCAGGATGGTTTCTTATCTTGGCATTTAGGTCTTGGCGTAACCTCGATATTTGGGGATTGGATCCGAGAGGCCACTGGAATATAGCTGATCATTGCAGCTACACCAGCCCGATCAATATCACTCCATCTTTGAAATGCTGGGTTTCCATAAACATCAATGTGAAATAGCCCTCTTTCGTGCTCTTCAATCACTAGACAATTCACAAATTTAACCCCTTCAGGTAGCTCCCTATTACACTCCAAGTCCGTGCACTTTAATCTCAGGTTGGAACTCAACTCTCTTCCTTTTGCCAGTGGATGTTTGTGGTTGAGATCCTTGAGGTGCAGCCAAGGCGGTTTGATTCCCTGGGCCACGGTGCATCCCTCAACCTTTCATATCTTTTCCTGAGCATCTTCATCAGCTCCTTGACCACCTTATTTTGCTTATTTCCAATGATCGGACCAAGTTCATCCAGTTCAGTGATCCCAAAGTCACTGAATTTTAAGGGATCATGAACCTCAAAGTGTCTTTAAGTTTCGGCTGCTCATTGTCCAGCTTGTATTCCTCAATTCGCTTCCCGAGAGCTTCAGTTTTCTTTTCTTCATACCGCTTTCTCATTGCAGCCATTTGAGCAGCCTGAGCATCCTTGAACTTTTGTCCCGCCTGACCCTTTGGGAGCTTGCTTGCATCTAATCCCATATTCTCAGCTTCAACACTACCTTTGCCGTGCTTCTCTGTTCTTTTTCTTTCCTCAGCCTAGTTTCAATCGTCTTTCTTCTTTAGCAAGATGTTTACTCACCGTTGAGGTGTGAGCGGTATTCAGTGTCGCCGATTTTATAGGGAATCTTCTCAGCTCGCCAGCCGTCATTATGCCTTTGCCTTTGTTTGGCCGAAGATGATGCAACCAAGGGTGGTGTTGTTGTGATAACCGCTAGTGTTGTTGATGATGATGTTGGTGGGATGGATGAGATGGGAGTTGCTGTGACTGGTGGTGATGTTGATGTGGGAGCTATAGAGACTGATGATGTTTGCTCCCCGTCGGTGTGAAGAGGAGTTTCTTCAACAATATTCTCCTCAAGCTGTGCCGTAGGCCAGTGAGGGCAAGAGTTGGTGTTGATGCCGAGGGGGACGGAGTCTGCTTGACCCTTGAAGGCTTGATAAATTTCAGGATCATTGCCTTCATGTCCGAGGTGTCGCTTGAATACCGTGACTTTGCTTCCAAATTAGCTTGTGAAATTTCAAGAGCGCCATTCTGGGCCCAAGATTCCAGTGCCGAGTAGATGAGGATGCCTCGAGCCAATGTAGCCACCTGCAGATTCAAAGAGTCCATTGTAGCTTGAAGAGACTGGACTGAGGATGGAAGACCCTGAACATTTGTAGACTTGAGCATATTGAGCAGTTCAGTGAGATTTGAGGATTGTTTCGTGTACTCAAGAGCTTCCAAGACTTTAGAGTTGGTTGCTGGGTCTTCTTTGACAAACTCCCTAATTTCATCTATCGTGGTACCTACACCTCAAGATGCCTCGAGGAATTTAGCCATGTTTTCATCCATCGGTGAATGTTGTCATACATCGATCTCGTGCTCATGAACATTTTCATCGAAGCCCCTGTACTCACGCCTTTAGATCAGCGTGCAGCAGCCTCAGTGATGTTGTTCCCACAATGTTTTAGTAACCCCCAGTATAGCTTCCTTGAAGCCTCGGTGATCCACGAGCCAACGCCTTTCAAGAGGGAAGAACATTGTCAAACTCTTTGAATTCATCGAGCTTGAGGAGGATTCAAGCATGATCATCATGTTGGAATGGGGATTCAAGATGCTCCTTTGGATCAAGCCTGAGGCTCTTGTTCACTTGAACCTCAGCGTTCATTTCTTCTCCATTGATAAGATTTCATCATCGGCCTCAAGAAGCTCATCTTCAGAGAATAATATCCCAGTGACATCAGCAATTGTGAGCAAGGGGTTGGTTATGGGTTCCATATCGGTGGGTGGTTTATATCCCTCTCGAGTCTTTGTCCCCGCGTTGACCCCTCGGACACTGGGCGCTTCCAGTGCCTTCACCGGAGTCGATTGGTTATGGGTTCCGTATCGGCGGTTGTTCCTTTCCTCCGAAGTCTTTGTCCCCAAGAACCCCGACACCGTGGTGGGCGTTTCCGGTGCCTTTAGCAGAGTCAGTGATAGTTGTATCCCTATCACGGGTTGTTTGAGTCCCTCCGAAGTCTTTGGGAGAGATCAGTGTGCCCTCGCACAAAGGCTTGGATTTGCTAATGTCATCACCGGGCTTTGTGGAAGGCGCTCCCCTACCGGGTTGTATGTTTCTCCTCGGATCTTAGGGAGTAGTAGGTGTGACCAAGGGCACCGACCTGTGATGTATCGTGTCCTTCGTTGTCACCGGGTGGTTGTTGCCCTGGTCAAGTGGGTGTCTTTTGGTCACGGGCTTTTGTGCCTCTTAGGCTGTGCTCCCAAGCCTCGTGGCCCCGACTTTGGTTTAGTCTTAGTCCCAGTCGAGACTTCCCTTTTTCTTTTAGGAGCAGGGTTTGGAGACACGGATCCACTTTGATTGTTTACAAAGAATCATGTGGGCGTCAATTCAATGGGAGTGACTAGGATGGGTCCTTTGAAAATTTGATGGGCTCAGGATGCCAGGTAAATTTCCAAATTTTTCATCCCGAGTATAATTTGAACCCAGTAACGATTGCAGAGCACAAGAGACAAACCTAGGATATGAAACATACTCGCCCTAGTTTTGCTCAGAGTTCGTTACGAGATCACTGTAAATGATCTCCCCTATGTCGACAGTGACCCCATTCATCAAGCAGTATGACATCATCAACTGAATAGAGTTAACTTGTTCAGTGGATGAGTGGTTCCCGCCGAGGACCTGAATCACAAAAGTGAAGAGGATCCTCCAAGCCACGGGAACGAGCTTTTAGTGACTGGGGTCTTGTCCAAAAAGGTTGGATCTAAAACGATTTGTTTTAACCCATCCTTCATGTGGAGGGTTCGTGATGGGCGACATAAACACCTTTGTTATAATCTAACCCTGTTGTAGTGCAAAACGTTTTGAAATCCAGGGTGTATTGTTTCCCCCCATTAAGAATGAACCTGATGAGATACTCCCTGAGAGGTCTAAGGTTATTCTCATAAGTAGAAGGTGTAGGGTCAAAGGCTCTATCTGTAGCCCAAAACTCCCTGAGGTAGTTTGGGTACAACATGAGGGACATTTTACAAAGGCCGTTTTGAGTGGGCAGTTGAATAAAAATTTTATAATGTCTTTATAGGTTGGGACATTTTCAAGATATTCAAAATTTCCTATGACATTATTTGTTTTAAATTCAACATTAGTAAGATCCCTACCAATCGAGAAGCAACGAGAGATGGTGTTCTAGCCATTTCCATTAACAAAGATTTTAGGATTTAAAAAATATTTTGACTAGAACAATCAAAGTATTTAGATCTCTTCAAGTTTGTGATGAAAAACTTTTGTAAATGTTTACAAGAAGGGTTTTTCCAAAAGAGGTTTTGAAGATTTGAGAACACACAAATATTTCTGGATTTGAGAAAGAATTTTGACAGAGTTTAGTTGCAGAAAATAATTTGTGTTTTTGTGTGTGTTGGAAGAGGGTATTTATAGAGTGATAAGAGGGGTGTTTTGTGCACAAATGGGAATATTAAGAGTCGGTTTTTGAAAGACGTTTGAATTTCCACATTTAATGCTACCACTCCATTACCCGCAGTAAAATCCCATTTTTCAAGGGAACAGTTGCAGTGCATAGTAAAAGTGCACTTTTTGCAGAGATAAAATATCAATTTGATATTTTTGTGTGAGGCATTAAATGCCAAGTTGGATGACAGTAAGACAAAGAGACATATATTCCTTTATTAAATTGGCATAGTTACCAACCTAGGACATTAAAGTAACTGATACTTGGATCATTTAGTTACTTATTCACTGCTCTTTGTCAAGTGTCGTGGACCCTAAATGAGTCTTACTCATTCAGTGAGAGGTTTATTTTGGGTGTCAGTGGAGGATGAACCATTTCAGAGAACTTACTGAGATTGGTTTTCAGATACTTGACTTTCAATGTCTAGCATTCCCAATTCATTTCAGTCTCCTCGAAGGTGGGTTCATCCAAGGGTTTGGTGAAGATATCGCCAGTTGATATTCAAGAGGGATGAAATGAAGTTCTATGTCTCCTTTCATTATGTGATCCCCGATGAAGTGATATCTGATATCAATGTGTTTGGTTCTTTGGTGGAGGACAGGGTTGTTGGAGATTGCAATTGCACTTGTGTTATCACGTAAGATGGGTACCATTTTGTAATGGATGTCGTAGTCACTGAGTTGACTTTTCATCCATAGTACATTGGCACAACATCCTGCAGCAGCTACATATTCAGCTTCAGCTGAGGACATAGCCACCGATTGTTGCTTCTTTGCACTCCAACAACCAGCTTTTCCTCCAAGGAATTGACAGGACCCTGAGGTACTTTTTCTGTCCATGTTGCAGCCAAAGATAATCGAATCGAGTAACCCTTGAGATCAAACCATGAGCATTTTGGATAATAGAGTCCAAGGCTTGGGGTTCCCTTCGTACTGAGTATTCTTTGGCTGCAGTGAGGTGAGATTCTTTGGGATTGGACTGATATCTTGCTATTAAACAGACTGAAAATTGTATGTCCGGTCTAGTAGCGGTTAGATACATCAGTGATCCAACAATCCCTCTCGAAATGAGTTTGATTGACTGATTTGCCAGTGAGATCAGGTCCAAGGTTGTTAGGTGGGACCATTGGAGTCTTCACCGAGGCACGATATCTCATATTTCTTCAAGAGATTTCTCGGTGTATTTCTCTTGATCGATGGATATTCCTTTATCAGCTTGTTCGATTTGTAGTCCAAGAAAGTATGTAAGTTCTCCCATCATGCTCATTTCAAACTTCTTTGTCATTAGTTTTTCAAATTGTTTGCAAAGTTTGTAGTTTGTTGAGCCAAAGATGATATCATCAACATACACTTGGACTAGTATCACATCCTGTTGGGTTCTATAGACAAACAGTGTGTTGTCTATCTTTCCTCTGACAAACTTGTTTTGTATCAGGAAGGCCGAGAGAGTTTCATACCATGCCCTGGGAGCTTGTTTAAGTCCATAGAGGGCGTTGTCAAGCTTGCAGCACATAGTCGAGAATTCACTACTCTCAAAGCCTGGAGGTTGCTGAACATACACATCTTCCTTGAGATCACCATTTAAGAATGCACTTTTAACATCCATTTGGTAGACCCTGAAGTTCATGTATGTTGCATATGCAAGGAAGATCCTGATGGCTTCCATTCTTGCAACAGAGCAAATGTCTCATCATAGTCAATGCCTTCTTGTTGACTGTAACCTTTGGCTACCAGTCTAGCTTTGTTTTTAATGACAGTGCCATTTTCATCAGCTTTGTTTCTGAAAACCCACTTCATTCCTATGACTACTACATCCCGAGGACATTTGATCAAGGTCATGACCTTGTTTTTGTCAAACTGTTGCAGTTCTTCTTGCATAGCCTGAACCCAGCTTGGGTGTTTTAGAGCTTCAATGACACTTTTGGGTTCTATTTCTGATAGATAATCAGCATATAGACATTCATTGGCTGAAGCTGCAGTTAGACTAGCAACCATGCTTCTAGTGAGCATGCCCTCAGTGGGTTCACCAATGATGTTTACAAGCTCAATATCCTGAGATCTTGTCCACTTACTTTGTGGTCTAGGGTCTGAGTTTGATGAAGTCACTGGAGGTTCAGGAGTGAGAATGGTTACGTGAGCAACAGATTCATTTTGAGCATCCGTTATGATGTCCTGTTCGGTTGGGTTTCATGAATCACGTGATCCCAACAGTTGGTTCAGTGTTACCTATCCTGCTGGGACCGATAGATTATCAATGAATTCACTGATAATTGGTTGGGGTAGGTTGTGAGGTAAGACATAATATGAGATATCAAAGATCGCTTGATATGAGGAATTGAATTCAGTGGTGAACTCATCATGAGGATATCTTGATGAGTCATCAATTCCTATTTCCTCCATCGAGATGTTGGTGAACCCGATGCTTTCAAAGACTTTCATCAAAGGTGACATGAAAGGTTTCCTCAACTTGTTGTCTCCTTGTGTTAAAACCCTGAAGGCTTTGGAGATCAGTGAGTAGCCTAAGAAGTATCCATCATCACCTTTTGCATCAAACTTGCCTAGATGATCCTTGTGGTTATGAATGAACACAGGACATCCAAACACATGAAAATAGCCGATGTCGGAAGTCTACCTTTGAAGATCTCATATGGGGTTTTATTATGTCTTTTGACAATGATGTACCTGTTTTGAGTGTAATGCAGCTTTGACCGCTTCAGCCCGTAAATGTTTTGAGAGGGTTGAGCCATTTAACATGGTTCTTGCAGCCTCAATGAGAGTTCTGTTTTTCCTTTCAAAGAACCCCATTTTGTTCAGGGGTATAAGGAGATGAGAAATTTTGAGAAATTCCTTTTCATCACGAAACTCTCAAGCTCTTGATTTCTAACTCAGCACCATTGTCGGCTTGATTTGTTTGACAAGAATGTCATTCGATTTTCAATCTTTCGATGAATGACATTATTGTATCACCTACTCGACTCTTTTTGGAGAGAAAGTATACCCAAGTGTATCTTGAGAATTCATCAACAATAACAAGAGTATACTTCTCATGCTGCCGATTGATCCGGGACCGACGGTCCAAAGAGATCCATATGCGTGAGGTGAAGGCGACTTTTGATGGAGAAATTTTGTTTGGTTTTGAAAGATGCTCGTGGTGTTTACCTTTTCACAGGTAGAGCATGGTTTGTCTTTTGCAAAACCAGTGATGGTAAGCCAAGGACCTTGTTTTGTTTTTCCAAGTTGTTGAGGTTTTTGAAGTTTAAGTGTGAGAGTCTCTTATGCCACAACCAATTGATAGTTTCAGTGGCTTTAGCAAAGAGACACGTTCCATCTTGGGAGAGTGTTGACATGTCAAGTACATAAACATCATCTCTCCTAGGAGCTATCAACACAACTTCCTTGTTGGCATTGAAAATGGTACCTTGTTTATCATTGAATTGTACAATGTATTTAGCATCACATAGTTGACTGACACCGATGAGATTGTATTTGAGACCATTGACATAGGCTATTCTAGAGAAAACTATTCCATTGCGCCAGTTCAACCATAACCTTCAGTGGGACATGATGAGTTATCACCAAATACTACCTTGGGCCCTGGTTCCTTTACATACTTGTGCAGATATTCCTTCACACCAGCCATGCTTCTTGAGCATCCACTGTCTAGATGCCAAATAGGCTCCCTGGCATGTCTCTGCACAAGTAGTAAACTGAATTAGTTTCTCTTAGTGACCCACTTACTAGTGGGCTTGGGTCTCAAGGTCTCTTTGAAATTTGTAATCGACTCATGGTCAGTGGTTGTGTGCATAGTGCTACCACATGTTTTGCATTTAGAGGCGAGGATGACTCGAGACTCTAGGTTGTTTGGAATTTCTCCTTGCATGAATGACACTGTCATGTTGGGATGTCTCATGGGCTGGATTACCGCATATATCACAAAGATGTATTCATGAGACAATCATCCCGATGATGATCATTAAACCCACAGTGAGGGCACAGAGGAAAAGGTTTTGCTCTATTCTTTGGAGCAGCTTTGGAGGATGAAGCATACTTATGACCAACTTTGGTATAGTTTGCTTGATCGACATCAAGATGATCTGTTGTCCTGGATCATCCTTTTGCGCATCATGCGAAAAGGATTCTGTAGTGTTGTCGTGGTATGGCTAGTGTAATGACACAGCTCACACTTTTGTTTGTTTTGGAGGTTGACTTAGACTTTGAGGAACTGGAGGAAGCTGACTTTGTCTCCTTGATTTGTTCAGGGACCTTTTCAATGGATTCCATTTTTTCAATAAGCTTCCTCACAAGTTCTCAGTGTGAATTTGGTCACTTCAAAGGAGACAGAGGATGTTGAAGTCTCAGTAGGAGTAGACTCTTGTTGAGTTTGTTTTGCTTGTCTTTGTAGGATGGTTCTACCAAGTCCAGACCCTTCTTTTGGTGAATGAGGATTGAATTGTAGTGGAGTAAGCTCAGAGCTTGGAGCAGCACCTTGAAGAGGTTTCAGTGGTGGAAGCGGTGCTTGAGATTCTCGCTGCACTCACGATGTGTTCACTACTGGGCACATCAGGAATCCAAGCATGCTCTTTAGAGCTTGACTTTCGTGCTCTAGAATCCTTCCGAATCGAAATTTGGAAGCTTACTCTCGGGATTAACCCGCTCAATCCAATCACCGAATTGGGATCAGCCTAACATATTTGTAATCATGCCACCGACACAAAAGGCTTAGGAGACGGTCTTTGTTGAGAGGGTCGGAGATGATCTTCACCTATGACTCTCTTCTTGCTACCGGGGCACCCACAAGATCAAAGACCCGGATTCTTAGCAGTCCAACTATTAAGAATATCATTTGCCTTTTAAGTTCATCTTGAAGAGTTTGATTTCTTTTAACTAGTTCAATGTTTTGAATTTGCAAAGTGACGTACCTCAAGCTTTGCTTGTTTTAAAATAAGCAGCTCATCCCTACACTTATTCAATTCAAAACTTAACTTGTTGTACTTAGAAAAAAGATTCAGTCTTTGCTCTTCTACAAACTTAAGGTCTACATGTAGGTAATTCATGTAAGATCGCCAATCGAGTCATCATCCATAGAAAGTAAAATGTTTACCTTCTTCATTGTGATGTTGACCCATTCTCCATTCCTGGCATGATTCTTTCCAACAGCTAGTTTGTCCTCTTCGAGAGGGCTATCAGCACCGACATGCACCATTTCATCATCCGATGACACCGCTCTTCATCCCGGTCGAAGGTCTCAAAGAACAAGGCCTTTGTTTTACCCCGCATGCATTGAACACTTTTTGTTGTTTCGAGGGATCGGCCTCGAGCAATGCAAGCTTAGCTTTAGCTTTCTTATACTTGGCTTCATAATCAATGGTTTTGTTATTATCCGATTTATTTTGAAAAGTTTGATGAGACTGATACATTTTTGGTTGAAATTTGTAAAGCCTCGAGGACCGATTTGAACCTCGATGGTTTATAAGAGGGTTCTCAAATTGTTTTAGAAAAAATCTTTTGCAAAATGACCCTTTTGTGACACTTATAGCATTCAGTGTCTTCAGTTGCTTTAGCAGTTGAAAACCTTTGTTTCTTTTTATAAACCTTCGAGAGTTAGCAAGGAGTGCCCTTTCCGAAATTCAAGATTCAGTCATTTAGGTACTCCTCACTTGATCTCTCATCAGGCTCATCATATGAGTTTTCTTGGAAATCTTGAACCACATTGTTAGAAAAGAAAGCAGTTGAAATTGGTGATGAGGTGGTGGTCATGGACTTCTTGACTTCCTGAGACTTCTTTAAGTCGTGGTATCGCTTGTTGATGAGGTTTTCCTCATAGACAAATTTCCCATAAATTGAAGCTCAAGATTTTGGATATGATTAGCATTCCCGAGTCCCCGAGAGAAATTTAACCACTTCTCGTGGAGACTGCTGACAAAACCAACATTGATTTCATGTTTGGACAACTTAACACCATCATTTGATAGTTCATTTAAAAGAGTTTTGTACCTAGTGTAAGTTTGAGAGAGAGTTTCTGAGTCCTTAGCCCTCAAGGTGTTATACTCAAGTTTCATGTCCATTATCCTGTTTTCCTTGGTATCAGATGGTCCTTCATGACTATGAATTAGGTCATCCCAGTTTGCTTAGTCAGTACTACGACTTATATCGCACTCCATAATATCGTCAGAAGACAAGATATTATGATACTTTTGAGTCTTTGGTCCTGGTTGACCACTCTCCTTTCATCCTGGGTCCACCGAGCTTCGTTTGGGCAACCCTTCAGCAGGCTTTGGGACAAATGGACCTTCATTTATACACTTGATATAATAAGGTTCCATCCCAATCAAATAGCAAAGCATTCGCTTTTTCCATTTGTTGAATTTGCCAACTTCAAGTCTAGGGGCAACAACTGAATAAGCTCCACCCTTTTATCGACTAGTTGGGGTACATCAATTTCAGCCATTTAGGATCCTAATTTAAAACTTTTAGAGCGGCCTAAAAACGAAGTTTTATAATTAGCCTGCTCGATACCACTTGTTGTTCCCCGCTCACTATCGCTTAAAACAGCTTTAAGTTTATAAAACAAGTTAATAGTGAACTATGACCTAAATTAACATAAGGAAAACACACTAAGTAATTTTCAACATCATATTCTTATTAGAAATAAATCAACAAAGAATACGCTACCCAAGTACTTGCGGAATAGTACTTGGGATTGAAATGACAAAGTTGGGTGACTCCTCTCTAAGCTCAGGCTAAGTCCGAGCACAACTCTTAGAGCTCACCTGAGCTATCTCAGAACTAAGTTGTATTTGGAGGAGTGAAAAGATGGCTTGCGTGTATGTGTGTTTTTACAATTCACAAGCTTGATCTTTTCACTCCATCTCTTATGCTATTTATACATGTATGAGTTTTAACTCTTTCCTAAGTGACAAATCTGACATCATACGTAAGACAAAATATCGATGTATTTTGTCTCTGCTTACAAAGACTATTCTAAGTAAAGGACAAGGTCAGTTTCCATATTTCGTGATGACACCGAGCTTGTAAGCTAGCCTATTCAGGGAAAGTTGACTTATGTTGATAAGGACTTCTTTATCCGATTCAAACTTCTCCCGCCTTGTCCCGCTCTTTCTTCAGTCTATTTATCCTTCAGCCTTCTTCTTCAGCTTTGTCTTCTGTAAGTAGTTGGAGAGGAGTCTTAGGGATTCAATGAGTTATTGTCATCACTCACCTCGAATCCATCATCTTCTTCTTGACTCAGCTTTCACCCTTTAAGTTCCCCCCTCATCGAGTGGAGAGACTTCTTCACGCCATACCGAGTGTCCCGAAGATGACTCACTGAGAGGCTATGCACTCAGTGACCTGATTAGTGTTTAACGGACTAAACTCTTGGGCTATTTTCTATTCAAATCCTAGATTAAGGGGTTTAGGTATTTATTGAACCCAACACTACCTAAGGTTAATGACTACGAAATCTCTAAGATTCATAAACTTAACACTAAGGTTATCTTTGGATATTTAGCCTACAAATCCACTAGTAATTATAAACTAATGTTCAACAAAGATTAATCAATCATTAAAAACACAACGATGGCTTCATGCACTCCTAATCCAATTACAATTAAGATAAGAGACAACCAATCAATATTCAATAACTAGGTTTCATAGATCTAAGCAAACACACAAGTAAATTAGCCGGACATGTTAAACATGCAAGCATACACACATTCAATTGAAGACATAATAAAATCAAGGGAATAAATAACTTATCTCGATGTAAAATAGGGTATGAGAACCCTAAAATAGTGTCCAAACCCGGACTACAATCGCTTTTAGGTTTTAATCCACAAGCCTACCTCTTTAAAAGTCCGAAAATCAATTCTTTATATAGAGTTATAAATGCATACGCCACCTTTTAATTGTGACGCGTCACGCCGCCATTAGGGTTTCATCTTGGCCAAGTCAACTTTGGGATGGCGTCACGTTGTGGTTATGACGCCGCTTCACCGACGTCGTCTGAATCTCGATCTAGGCCGCTCGAGGAGAAAATTCTTCGCGACGCCCTACTTCTTCAAAGCTCGACCGCCGTGTAAAATAGCAATTTCGCCATCGCGTCGTCATTAAAATCGGGACGCATCGCCTTTGTTTGGGATGCCGTCAGTGCATTTCCAGCAGCTTGAGTGTCTTGATCTTGACTTTAGCCATTTTCTTCACATATTCACTCTTTTTCGTCCAAATAAGCATCATTCCAGCATTTTGCCTTCAAGAGACCTAAAAAGTGAAAATGAACGAAATTAAGCAGTAACGGATATAAAAGTGGGCGATTAAGGGCTTAAATGACCCCTTAAAAGTGTACGTTTTAAATCCTTATTAGAAACTCTCAGGTTGGTTCATGTAGATTTCTTCTTCTAAATCTCCATTGTGAACTTCTAAATTTCTTAAAGCGGCAATAGCAAGAATCATCCTAATCGAGGTTATTCGCGTAACCGGCGAGTATGTATCAAAGTAATCAAATTTTGTAAAATAAAATCTATTTCACTTTTAATGGCTTCTTTCCATTGAGGTCCTTCTGTGGAAGTAACCGATTCTCGGTATGAAGTAGGTCCATTTTCGACCATAAAAGAAACAAAATTGGGTTCAAACGATTTCTCGGTTCTTGCCCTTTTGCTTCTTCTAGGTTCAACCTCTTATTCCTCGATTTGATCTTGTCTCTCATCTTGGAAATCATTATCATCTCGTTGTCTCTTATCTTGAACAACTTCGTCATCTATTCTAGATGAACTTCCAATTTCTTCGTTAAACAAGGAAATATATTTTCAAAGAAGGAAGCATTCCTTGATTCCATTACTGTACCCGTTTGTATATCCTGATTTTTCGAATCATTTACATGAAACAATAAGTACTGCTATTCTTAGGATATCCAATGAATATACAATCCCCATATTTAGGTCCAATCTTTTCGGGCCTTAGGTGCCGGTATAGCTACCTTTGCTAGACACCCCTACACTCGTAAGTATTGATATGATGGTTTTCTTCCCATCCAAAGTTCATAAAGGGTCACTTCTTTTTCCTTACGAGGTATCTTATTTAAAAGATAAGTAACGGTTAGAATGGCTTCCCCCACATGTCCTGGCTTAAACTAGATCTTATCAACATGGCATTAACCATTTTCTTCAAGGTACGGTTCTTCCTTTCGGCAGTACCATTTTGATAAGGCAAATAAGGAGCAGTGAATTCGTGTCTAATTCCATGTTTAGAACATAAATCAATTGAGACACATATTCACCTCCTCTATTACTTCGTACAACATTAATTTTCATATTAAGTTGATTCTCAACTTCGTTTTTGTATAGAACAACCTTGTCTATAGCTTCATCTTTACTTTTTAACAAGTAAACGTAGCAATACTTTGTACAATCATCAATAAATGTGATAAAGTACTTATTGCCACCGTTTTTGGGTAGTGATTTCAAATCACATATATCAGTGTGTATCATATCAAGTGGTTCGGTTTTTTTGTTCAATCGATTTGAAAGATAATCTTGTAAGTTTGGCTTCAACACAAGTTTCACATTTATATATTGACTCAATCAAGTAATTAGAAGAATTTATTTTATTGATATCATTATTAACAACCATTACATTGAGCTTAAACATACCATTCAGGGTATATCCCCTACCAACATACCTTTTATTCTTAGAAAGAAAAAACTTATTAGACTAAAAAAACAAGACGAAAACCAAACATGTTCAGCAGCCAACCAGACACAAGATTCTAGTGAATCTCTGGAACATACAAGTCATTAGTCAACTTGAGATCTTTCTCGGATGTCATCTTCAAGATTACATCTCCTTCGCCCTTGATATCAGCAGTTGCTGAGTTGCCCATGTATAGCTTCTCTCGACTGTCAACCACTCTGAAAGAGTGAAACATACTCTTATCAGCACACACATGATGGGTAGCCCCAGTATCAATCCACCATTCCTCGTTGTTGGAACCTACCAGGTTAACTTCAGAGATTATGGCGATGACGTCAGAAACCATAGCAATCATGTCCACATCTTCATTCACCATATTAGCCTGACGTGGAGTCACAGTTGTAGCATACCCCTTGGAACTTTTGTTTCACGTTTCCAGATTTAGAAGCAAGGTATACTCAGACTTCCTTTTGATCTTCTTGTTATTGTTTCATTTGCCTTTTCCTTTTCCCTTGACATTA
Source organism: Chrysanthemum makinoi (assembly GCA_910596185.1). Taxonomy (NCBI): domain Eukaryota; kingdom Viridiplantae; phylum Streptophyta; class Magnoliopsida; order Asterales; family Asteraceae; genus Chrysanthemum; species Chrysanthemum makinoi. Next base: position 6,067,154 of record OU343223.1, on the reverse strand, counting down.
GACTTTGAAGATGACGAAGCATGCTTAACCATATTTTCCTTGGCAGAATCAGGCGCATAAGTGTTTTTCTGATCCACCTTGTTGTCCTCTTCAATATGAAGACGAACAACCAAATCTTCAACACTCATCCCCTTTCGCTTATGCTTCAGGTAGTTCTTATTTTCTACCCAGCTTAGAGGTAACTTTTCAATAATAGAAACAACTTGAAAAGTTTCACTCAAAGTCATTCCCTCAGCGTGAATGCGTGTAGCAAAACCTGTAGATCTTGAACCTGACTTATCACATTCTTTGAATCAACCATCTTGTAATCCAAAAAATGAGATACCACGAACTTGTTTGTACCAAAGATCCTCGGTTTTGTACTTGCGTTCTAATGACTTCCATAATTCTTTGGCAGTATTGGTCGTGCAGTAGAAATTGTACAAAGAGTCCACCAAACCATTCAGAACATAGTTGTGACACAAGAAGTTTGAATGTTTCCATGCTTCCATGGCTTGAACAGCCTGTTGATTAGAGGATTGACCTTCTCTAGGAGGTTCCACGTGAGGTGGATTCGCTTTTAAGAACCGCGCAAGGTTCAAAGTAGTGAGATAAAAGAACATCTTCTATTGTCACCTCTTAAAATTCTGCCCATTGAATTTCTCTGGTTTCTCTGCATGATTAGCAACCGTCTTGCTAACTGGCGCACCACATACATTCACAGTGGTATTCACAGGAGGAGTCACAATAGTTTTGTTTGTGATCCTGAAAGATCAACAACGCAAACAGTTAAGAAAACTGTTTTAAAATCGGTATATAGAAATTCAATCGTGATATCTATAAGCTTGTACCGAATCTGCTTCAAAGAAACTCAATCTTGGTTTCAATGAATATAGATTTAAATAAAGTGAATAAATTACCAAATTAAATAGATCAATTTAATAGAAACTCAATCTGGTTTCAATATAAACTGATAAGAATAGTTGTCGTGCGGGCTCGCATAAGTTCAAAAGCTTCGAAAATATCAACTCCATTTTTGACACATTTTAGCTTGTTATGAAGCTCTCGTCAAGGAGAACGCAAAGCTACCAAGAAATATAAATATATATAATATATACATGACAAAAGTTCAATGCAAAACAAAAAATATCTAAAGAACAATCTAGACAATCACAGCCATTGATTTGACTTTGATCCAATGGCTAAATTTAATCATTCATTTAATTCTTATAATTAGTAAAAGGCAGTTTTGTATTTTTATGTCACCCTTCGTTTATACCCGTCACTCTCACCTCCACCTAACACCCACTATTTCTCTCTCTCTCACACACATGTTTGCACACACTTTCTCTCACACACACACTAGAGCAAAATGAATAAAGATCATACGTTGAATTAGATAAAAATTAGGTCAACATTTAGTTCAAATGGAATATAATAAAAATGAGAAGTGACCTTAGACACGTTCCAGAAGAAAACATATCCATGATTGCTGCAACGGTCGATCAGATCCACAAATAAAGTGTAGAATTGTGTAATGGTGAATCGAGATCTGGTGAAGGTGAGGATTTGTATTATATTTGAGATATGTGGCGAGTTTTTTGTGTTTTTGTAAACACGTTCATTTGCTTACTTTTGAGTAAATATAAGGGTGAAAGCTAAAGGTACGCAACGTACTTTTTCAGAATTACACGTCTAGCTAATATATTTTGTTAAGGGTCAAAGCTAGCTAACATACTTTCAAATTTCACTCGATCTAGCTAATATGACCTGTTGGTAGTAGGTTATCAGGTCACCTTGGCAAAAAATTTGCGCAGTTAGTCCTCTAGGACTAACGACCGTTAACTAGATGATAACGCGTTAAAAAAACTTTTAAAATTACTTTTTTTTTTTTAAATTTCAAAAAATTTTACGTTTTTTTTTTTTTAATTTAAATTTTTTTACGTTTTATTTATAAAAAAAATCTTACGTTTTTTAAAAAAAAAAATTTAATTTAAAAAAAAATTAAAAAAAATTTTACGCTTTTTTTTAAAAAAAAAAATTCGTTTTTTTTAAAAAAAAATTTTACGTTTTTTTTAAAAAATTTTAACTTTTTTTTTTTTATTTTTTTTTTTATTTTACGTTTTTTTTTTTAAAAAAAATTACATTTTTTTTAAAAAAATTAAATTTTTTTTTTTATATTTTTATGTTTTTTTTTATAAAAGTTTACGTTTTTTTTAAAAAAAAAATTTTAAAGTTTTTTTTTTTTTTTTCGTTATCATCTAACTAACGGTCGTTAGTCCTAGAGGACTAACTGCGCAAATTTTTCGCCAAGGTGACCTGGTAACCTACTACCAACAGGTCATATTAGCTAGATCGAGTGAAATTTGAAAGTATGTTAGCTAGCTTTGACCTTTCACAAAATATATTAGCTAGATGTGTAATTCTGAAAAAGTACGTTGCGTACCTTTAGCTTTCACCCTAAATATAAACAAGTTGATACATGCATATTTACAAAATCATTCCCAAACAGTACACCACACTTCAAGAAAATGTATTAGGTGTTGTTAGAGCAAAAGAAAATCCAAAAGTATCTAGTTATTATATGAGCATAATAATCTCAAAAGATATAAAACAACTACATGATTGTGTGTGATCGTTCTATTGGTGTGTTTAAAGAGGTATGTGGTTGTTATTTGTCATGATGAAGACTTGTAATAAAAGATAACTTTTAGTATCAACAACACACAAAATAAGGTAAACAAGTATAGCGTAGTGTGTCGGTTTATCATTTGATGCTATGAATGTGAAAATCACATGGTTACCGCAAATCACATGTGGTTTTACCTCAAATTTTTGTGCAAATCACATGTGATTTACCGCAAATCACATGTGATTCTACCTCAAATTATTTTTTGTGCAAATCACATGTGATTTTACCTTAAATCATATATGATATACCACAAACCACATGTGATTTACCGCAAATCACATGTGATTTTACTTTAAATTACTATTCGAAAGTGAATCACATGTGATTTACTCATTTTTAGATTAAAACTGAATCTCATGTAATTTACATTTTTTCATAACATAACAAAAAAATAAATAACAGAATCACACGTGATTTCAGAAATTTGTAAAATGAAGGAATAAGTTGATTTGAAATTAAAGATCACATATGATTTATTACTCTAAAGATTGAATGTGCCTTGTAAAATTACATATGATTTTTTTTTAAATTGTGTTTCTGACTATCACGTGTGATTTCTACACGAATCACAACAAAAAACAAATCACATGTGATTTTTTTTATGAATCACGCGTGATTTTCCTGGACGGAAATTTTGAAAGAAAAGTTCGTCGAAAGTATATAAAAGTGCATATCTATAGAAAGATGATTTAATTCTCGTCGCGATGGTGTATTTTTCATAGCTTGAAGATTTACCATTTACAAGATATGTTGTTTTTAAAAAAATGTGGAAAGTGGGTTTTTATACAATTACAATTTTACCCTTCTTTTGTTAATTTTTGCTTTCATCTCATCTATTGGATGAAAAGAAAATGGATGTTTGAAATCTTATGGTTTGTTCTTTATATTGGATGGGTTTTTTATTGATCTCACCTCATATATACATATATTAAATAGTGTCCAAAATTTGCAAAAACCATTTTCTAACACAATCTTGCATTTCTATCATGAAAACTTTCTACGGCAGGATATTATAAGATGCAAACAAAGACAATTGTCTGAGTACTAATTATGATGCTCTTTCTAGCATGTCTTAGCTGAATGCAGTATCGTTGAGCTGTGGTTGAATAGTCTCTCAAACGACCCCATAGATTGGATTGGGCCTTAGAAATTAATGAGAGGTTAGTTTCAACAAATTCTTCTTTAGTTGAGATCACTTTCGGATTTAGGTTTAATGGTATTATATATGGAATGTGAACTGAACTAGCTAGAGCTCAAGTAAGAATACAGTTAAGCTTAAGCATGATGACTGGCTTTACTTGAAACTAAACTTTATCCTTAAACCGACAACTTTTGTTATTAGAGCAAATCAATAAATCATTAGCTTTTCGGACCGGCTACTTATGCTGTCATTTTTTCAAGAACTGAAAACGTACAATGAGATCAAAACAATCATTCCCAAAGCATGATAAACCTCTCGACTCGAAGGAGAGGAACCAGCACATGAACTCAGACTGGAAAGACCAATCCACGGACTCGAAAGTACCAACCTGTTGACTAATCCAGCCAGAAATACCAACATGTGGGCTAAAAACAAAGGGATGAACCGGTCGACTTAATAAAGAAGAACTTACTCATGCACTCAGAAAGAGGGACAAACACTGGAGTTTAAGCAAACAGACAAACAATTAGAATCAGACCAAAAAGATGACCCGTGGACTCAGACCAAAGGGACCAACCTAATTGCATGAAACATGAACTACTGATCACAAACAATTACTCATGATTAAGGTCTTCAGAGGTAAAGTTCGACCACATATGCTACTTTCAGTTTCATGATCTTTAATTACTGTTTTTATAAAACTTGATGGTGCCATTTTTCTGTGCGAGGGCTCTGGATTCTTGTATGCTATTTAATACTTCTGAATAACGTACGTGTTTTGGGTATAACTAAAGGTTCAGCTATATATTCCGATATTTTGTTTGATTCAATTTGGAATACTGCTATGCTTTTTATTCTTTATGAGTGCTTCATATTTATTGGAAATATGATCACAAGGAATACAAAATATATGATGCAATCATTAATGGGCATGAATGATTGTATCCAAATCCAAATAATTTGTTAACAAATTGAGCGATTGACTTTGATCTTTTTTCATTCCTTCAAAAGAGTTTCTTTATTTGCTTCCCATTTATTCAAACGCTTCGTAGCTATCTCCACCTGATTTTTGACAATTTTCCACCAAGAATGAGCTTAGTTTTCACAACGGTGAAAAAGTTAGAAATAGCGAAAAGAGCATGTACTTTTTTACTTGACAAAGTTACCTCTTTATTCCAATCTGTACGAAACGTCGACCATAGTAAAATGAGGGTCTGCATACCAGTTCCTCCAATCATTCCTGACCAAATTCCCTATAAGATACAGTCAATGAGCTTATTTGTGTAACGGTCATACTTGGTGTCGTTTTTCTAAAGTACAATGTGGTTCATTATATATGTTTATAAAAGGTACCTTGACTCCAAGGTCGAAATAGAAGCCTAAGAGAAATCCAAGTGGAATACCAACAACATAATAGCATCCGATGTTCACATATGCCACATAAGCTTGCCATCCGCACCCGACAGCCACACCTTTTGATTCATATATTCATGATCACCTCAGTATTCACAAGTTGCATGATATTAATTAGCATAAGTATTTTGATATGATTAATGTAGTACCTGATAAAACAGGTTGTATGCCGTTGAGAATGATGGTTATAACCAACAATGGGCAAAGATCAGAGACTTCATTAGCAACTGTTTCACCAGTAGTGAATGCGTAGCTAATAACATCTCTCACCGAAAAAATGATTATTGATTCTACTACAGCGATGATAAAAGAGACACCAGTCACCGTCCACACCGAAAAGGCGGCAGCTTTTGGGTTCCCTGCTCCAAGCTCATTTCCAACTCTAACACTATATTTTGCAAAATCATATATTCGTTACCCGAAATCGTATATAAAAATAGTACAGTTCAAACAAACCATTGCGACATTTAAGTCTGATATAATGAGAAAAACCAACCTAGCAGCTGCATTGAACCCAACTGAGACCATGAACAATAGCCCTTGGACACCCATGCTGCATAAATTCATTACAAAATAACAAAATATATATATATATATATATATATATATATATTAGAAAAAAAAATAAAAAATAAACAAAAAATAAATATTTTTATTGACCCACACAAGACTAAAAAAAAATCTTTTCAGACCCATTGATCCATTCAACATGTGCCACTGGAAAAATTTATATAGTTTCGGTCCATTTCAATATGGGCCCAAATAGGTTATATGATCACACTAAATGATGGGACACGATTCAATATCAAGATACATATAAGCCGTGACCTCTACGGCGTAAGTTTTTTTTTTTCTTTTTGTCACTAAACAATGTAACATAATTAATAAGCCTTACCAAACCGAAAGTGCATCTAATGCTAGCTCAGGGTTCTCGAGCAGCCCGGCAATCAGTACTAGTATTTGAAAATACCACGTCTCTAAACACAACATCACGGCTGAACCACTTGACAACTTTACAAACTCCCAAAGCCCACCGAATGCCTTTGAGTTAAACCCGGTCCACGTGTCTTTACATCTATCACTCAACAAAATGTACGTGAACTGGCCCGCCACTATGATCCACCATGACAAACTTAGAGTCAAAGATGCACCAAGTAAGCCCAAGTTTAACTTATATGCCAATATCCAAGACATAATCATGTGTATAACTAAAGTTCCAGCTGAAATATACATGCTTGGTGCCACAATACTTTGAGCTTGTAGAAACTTTTGTATTGGAAAGTTGATAGCATACGCGAATATTTGAGGAATGAGCCCATAGACAAAAAGGGCGGCCGCAGATGCCATTGATGGTGATTGGCCTAGTAGAAGTAAAATAGGTCTAGAGAAGACGTAAATCATAGTGATCGGGATAGCTGTTACTGTGAGAACAATTGCGGATCTTTGAAGGTATACTCCAAGCATGTCGTATTTTTGTGCCCCGAATGCTTGACCGCATAGCGTCTCCACTGCACTACCCATTCCAAGCTATAATCATATACCCGAACACTGTGTTAGATTAAACATTAGCTGTAATCATATTCCTAGCTAATGCAAGGACTTTTAATAGTTCTTTTTCCGTTTTAGTACATTAACATCAATCAACTTTCCACTAACCTTTAATGTCACAAGTTCTTTTGATAAACAGTTTAATTCTAAAGCTAATAAACTATACTTATATATATTTTGTATTGATTCATACTTATATTTTATCTCAGTGTACTTTAAACATGTTAACTGAGCATAAGATTTGTTGAATAATAATATTTGTTCCAGTTTTTTATGTTACCTTAAGTTTTTATATAATTAATTGATATATGCCAGTATTTTACATCTCCAGTTTTTATAAATCCGTTTGACATAGTTATTTGAATTACTCCTAGACACTTTTTGAAACCCTCTAATATTGATAGAAGCTTTTTAAGTTTTCTCACAAACTAACTATTGTACCTTTTGTATAAAGTCACAAAAACGATGACACTAGCTAGAGTATTATGAATTGAGCAGTTTTAGGTCATTTATCTATATACTAACTTTTATAACATATACAAGTATATAAGATCATATAGCTAGAGTATGATGATTTTTGTCATTTATAAACTCACCATGAGACCATATGCAAAGAGTTGAATCCCACTGTTACCAAGTGAGGCTGCTGCAAGTTCAAGGTTTCCAAGTTGGCCCGAAAAGATTCTGGTGGACAACGACATGGCGTTATTGATCAAGTAAACCATAACCGCGGGTGCAGCCAGCTTGAACAAAAGATAAAGTTCAATCTTGGACGCCAACCCAAACCTCCTCATGTAGGGTGATTCAGTATCAGAAAGCACCCTCTCGAGCTCCACGCTGCCTCCATGGCCTCCCGTGGACGTCGAAAGTTTAACATCTTGAATTGGTTCTAACAGTGGTTGATGAACTTCATTTCTTTCGGGCTCCATTGTTATGAGAATAGATGGTTGGCTTTGGTCTCTCTTATAAAGAGATAAATATCGATACGTTGTTGTCAATTTATTATGTATTTATAAAAATCCAAAAGATCATACGAGTTACTATTTTTATTTTTCAAAGTTTTAAAATGTCTCTCCCCTCTAAGTTAATGCAATTAAATGTCATTAGTATTTGTCTAGTCTATAAATCTCTCTTAAAATGGTATATATAGCTGGCATGCAAGAATGTATATATTAGCCCACGTGTGTTATAGCTAAGAATTATTCTCCGTCCATTTTATAGCCGAGTTAGTGTTTCAAAAGTTTTTTCTTTAAAGTTTGACCGTAATTATTTTTTTTCGTGTTATATAATACTTTATACAAAATATATAAATTGATTTGTGTTTTAAATGTATTTTCATTGGTATACTTTTCATCAAGTATTATATAACAAGAAAAAAAATAATTACGGTCAAACTCTGAGAAAAAAGACTTTGACTTTTCAAACATGGACTTATAAAATGGGACGGATGGAGTATTATCTAGTCAAACAATACATCATAACAAAATCAAACAAACACTATGATACATTAAAAACTATGAAACAATTCGTAAAATGTGTGAATTAGCGAGAACATCGTAATTTCGAGTGTCTCCGGCAACTCTTCTGGTCTAGTGAAGCACCAATTTAAATGAGAAAGAGCCGACACTCGAACCCTTAACCTTTTATCCACAAAATCTCTTTGGTGGCCCATAAGTTTTTCGAAGATGGATATCAACTTAGCTAAAGCTTCGTTAAACACTGTGAAAGAATATTTTCAACAAAACTTAGCCCCCACGACTTCAAAACACCCCAACCAACAAGTAGCTAGAACTAGAAATTAAATATCAATCAATCAAGACAAAAAAGTTACTAGAAGCTAAAAGTTACGTAGTACATGTTTTCGACTTTCTAAGCATTATCTTCTTCGTCGCCATCATCTCAGGAACAAGACAATTCATGCTTAATTTCCGGACAAATTATATAAAGGTACATACCCAATAGAGAATACTAATCATTTCATACAATCATCCGATACAATTTATGTGGCAAGCGGACACATGTTAGCAAAACCTATATAGATATTACACATTTAGGTCACAGAGCCGTATATGAGGGTGTGCGAGGTGTGCTGTTGCACAGGGCCTCCAAATTATAAAGGCCTCAAAATTTTAATATGATATTCTATTAAAATGATTACAAGTATCTGATTTAAAAGGTGGCAATGAAAATGCTAGCTGAAGCACTTTGAAAACGATTATTTTTTATTTTATCTCTTTAGAAAAATATTTACTTTTTATTTTAGGCACTGTTTTTGTTATTAAACTGAATTTTGCACAGGGCCTCCGTAAACTCAGAGACGGCACTGTTAGGTCATTTCTATTATTATCGCATCAAAGTTCGTATAGTATTACGTGATTTTATTCTTTATATATTTCGAGCACTTTAAGAACATGCATATATATAATAGGGTTTCTTTTTATTTTAGTACAAGGTTTTCAAAATTAGGATCTTACTCAAGATTATTTTTGTTTTTGTAAGATCGTGATCGTAAGATCGTATCAGGATATTAAGATCTTAATCTAATGTTATTTTTTAATAGTTTTTGTAATATCATACAAATCTACAAATTATTTTAAATCATAAACACAAAATACTATGAATGTTTCATAGAAATTTTGTCTTAAATTATAATTATAAAATGTTTAAAAAGATTAACATATTGTTTTTTGAATTCTAAAAAAACAAAAAAAACCCTCATAAATTTGTAGTTTTTTATTTGTAATCCGAGAAAAGTAAGATCGGATCAGATTAAATCTTAAGATCGTATAGTCAAGATCGGGATCCTATAAAATCATAAACTTGCAAATATCCTACGTAGGATCCGGATCGTTTTTACTTCGCAGTATCGTAAATTCGTAAGATCCTAAGGGCATCCACTATAAGAGGTCCATGAAAAGGTTTATAAAATTTGAAGAGGTTTATAAATTGAGTCGCCATAGTGAGGTGAGGTTTAGGATGACATGGAATGAAATATGTCCAAGTTTATAGACCTTTTCATTGGAACTAAATACATGTAATTCATTTAATACCTCATCAAATTATAAAGTTTTAACAAATTTAAGCATAGTGATAATAGGTTTATAGAATGAGAAATTTAAGAGCATATGACATGGAAATTATATAAACTTTTGAAAATGTTTATCATAAGAGATGCTCTAAGATCAGAATCAAAATTCTAACTATGTTTTAGTATATTGAAACAACAAAAGGTAACATAATAATGTCCTAATAGATACGCGTTTGTTGTTTTTTATTTATATTTTTAACCAACAAATATCGGCATAAGATTAAGAATCATTGGAAAATAGTAGAAAAGGTAGCAAAAGGGGAAACATGTTTATATTCATATCCCACTGTCACATGATAATCAAAAGCCAACATCATGAATAACGTGGTAGGTACTTTTTGGTGAAAACATTTATATTCAATTTTACAATTTCTCAGATCCCGTTACAGATAGGAAATAAAATGCCATTCGAGAGTAATCTTCGTCTTTTAAACAATGTGAAATTATACAAAATGTTACGATCACAAATAATTTTGTATTTACAGTTACATAAGTCAGTATGAGTTTCCAAATAGTACATATTCTAACTAGCATTAAAATAACAAAATCAAAAAACGGAATGAAAAGCCAACATAAAAAACACTTTAACAAGTGACCGCTTTTAACCAAAGTTTTTGTCCAGATTTTGGGTGTGTATAAAAACTCAAACTGTAAAACTAAACTGCCGCATAATAACGTTACATAAACTTTTAAAAAATATGCATGTAAGCTTTTATACCGGTACACATAAAAGTTTAATAAGAGATACACGTATTAAATTTCTAAGACATCTTTTTTAACTAACATTATAACAAAATTTCAAAGTTTATGTTTCTTTATCTCACATCAATTGTGTCTTGGTTTATGCTTCGATTTGTTTTGGTTTTCTATTTGTGTGTAGCTAGTTTGATCATTTATGGTTTGTCATGAATGATTTAGTAGTTGTTCAAGCGGTTACTTGAGGTTAATGTGGTAGTTAAACCATAATCCATTGTACTTAACTATTTTTTGAAGTAATATATTTGTCGGATGGAAGCCCTTTACTCAAAAAAATATCTCCCATCAATTCTAACACCAAAATACGGAGTAGTGCTTTTCTCACCGTTATATATCATCTACTTCGTTTCATTGTTTTTCGATGAGAAAATAAACTTAGTAACATTTATTTGCTTTCTGCTAATAATTTATGAAATCAAAATTGTATCGGAAAAGCTTGACCTTGAATGAAAAGGCCGAAAAGAAAACCTGTTAAATTTATACAAAGTGATGATCAAACACAAAACCAATTCATACAAAACTCAAATTTATGAGTATCAACCCAACCAACCACCCCTTATGGTTGATACTTCATATAGTGTTTATACAATACAAAAGAGTTTAAAGATTCAGAATACAGAATTTGACTAACAACAATGAAACCAACTGTGTGAGAAACGCACACACAGAGAAAACTAAAAAAACTAACTATCTATGAGAAGATGAGAGGCTTATATAGCCTTGACCAAGAATCTTGACTCCAAAATCCAGCTTGTGCTATCAATACCCTTCAACTTCCAAGATTGACACTAAAGCCCCTTGATCTTTCCTTTCCTTGCTATCAGCAAACCTGCACACATAAAAACAGAAAAACCAAGAATACAAAAATGACACAATAAGCCCTTAGCTTATCTTCAAACATTCCCCCTTAAGCTAGGGCTTATAGAAGTCCTTAAGCTTCAACATATCACAAAATTTTTTGTGCTCAATCACACTCAACCCCTTTGTAAAAATGTCAGCAATATTATTTTCAGATTTAACTTTGATGGTTTTAATAATGCCTTCAGCTATTTTTTCCCTTATAAAGAACAAGTCAATTTCAAAATGCTTTGACCTTTCATGAAGAACAGGATTTGCTGCAATTTGCATTGCACTACTGTTATCACAATACATTTCTACAGGAACATCAACCTACAACTTAAGATCTTTGCAAATCTTTAAGATCCACATAATCTCACAAGTAACATTACACATAGCCCTGAACTCTGCCTCAGCAGAAGACCTTGCCAACACAGATTGCTTCTTGCTTTTCCAAGAAACAAGATTATTTCCCATAAATACAGCAAAACCAGTCACAGATTTTCTAGTAATTTTGCATTTTGCCCAGTCAGAATCAACAAATACTTTCATATCACAACTATCACTTTTGCCAAATGAGATCCCTTTACCTGGTGATTCTTTAAGATATCTTAAGATTCTAAAAGCAAGTTTTAAATGAGATTGCATTGGACTATGCATCACCTGACTTAAGCAATGTACAGCATAAGACAGATCAGGCCTAGTCAATGTTAAGTAAATAAGTTTTCCAACAAGCTTTTGATAATTGTTTACACCAGATAAAGGCTCATCTTTAACTTTATGTTTCTGCTTATTCTTATCAGAGACATTCACTGATTCAATTGGTGTCTTACTTGGTTTACAAGCAAGCATGCCAAACTCAGCAAGAACTTCTAAACAGTATTTCCTTTGAGTAAGACACAACCCAGTATTATCTTCTAAAACTTCTATACCCAGAAAATACTTTAAATTTCCCAAATCTTTAATAAGAAACTTTGTTCTTAGAAAATCTATAACTTTATTGATTTCATCAACATTATTACCAGTTTGACAATATCATCCACATATAACAGTAAAACAAGAAACACACTTTATCAGTTTAGTGAACAAAGAAAAATCACTTTTACTTTGACAAAAACCATTTTCCTTTAGCACAGAAACAAGTTTCTCATTCCACTTTCTTGGTGCTTTTTTCAAACCATATAAAGACTTGTTTAGTTTGCACACCCTATTATCATTCTTATCAAAATACCCTTCAGGTAATTGCATGTAAACATCTTCTTCAAGTTCACCATACAAAAAGGCATTATTAATGTCTAACTGAAACAAAGGCCAGCCATTTTGTACATTAATACTTATTATGATTCTAACAGTAACAATTTTGATAACTGGAGAAAATGTTTCCTCATAATCAATTCCTTCCTTTTGACTATCGCCTTTGGCAACTAGCCTGACTTTATATCTTTCAACACTTCCATGAGACTTATATTTAATTTTCCAAACCCACTTACACCCAATTGCTCTTCTCCCAGCAGGGAGTTCAACAACAACGCAAGTATTATTTCTGTTAAGAGCTTCTATTTCAAGATTCATGGCATCAATCCATCTATTATCCTTTATAGCTTCATAATATGTTTTAGGTTCAATAACTTTATTGAGACTAGTAGAAAACACATAATTTTCTTTACTCAGTTTGCTATAGTTAACAGATTTATCAATACCATATTTTACTTTTCCATCTAAAACATAATCACTCAACTTAACAGGAATACTTGGCTTTCTATTAGACTTTCTGGTGTAAGTTTTAATATTAGCTTATCTATCTGGAGTGAAACTTGGTGTTATGACAATACCATGAAACAAATCATTAAACTCTTGATAATAATCATCTTCACCCTCAGATATATTTTCATTATCTTCAATTGTAGCATTCTCCAAGTCCTCTTTAGCTGCATCATCTGTGAAATCATGATGCTCCCCCTCATCCTTATTAATATCATCAGATGTAGCTCCTAAAGAAGACTGGTCTATGCCCTCACTTTTTTCAGATTTTTTACTGTACTTCTCTCTCTTATCATCATAGGGATCATCTGAGTTCCCTAGGCCAGAGTTAAAGAAATTTTGATTGTTTGTATTTTGAAAATGAAATTCATAATCTTTGTTTTCAGATGTGTGTTTAAAAGGAAAAACAGTTTCATAAAATTTCACATCTCTTGAGTAAAAAACCTTTTTTGTTTCTAAACTGAACAACTTATATCCTTTCTTATCAAAAGAATATCCCACAAAAACACATTTCTCTGACCTAGAAGACAACTTATCAGAGTTATTTAACACAGTTGAAAAACATAGACATCCAAACACTTTTAAAAGAGAGAGATTTGGTTCACTGTTATAGATTAATTCATATGGTGTTTTTCCAGACAGCACTGAGCTAGGTGTCCTGTTAATTAAGTAAACTGCAGTTATAACACATTCAGTCAACATGTTCAAAGGAATTCCCCCCTGAAACATGAGGGCTCTAGCAACATTTAATAAGTGTCTGTGTTTTCTTTCAGCTAAACCATTTTGTTGAGGGGTATAGGAACAAGAAGTTTGTTGATGAATCCCTTGTTCTTTACAAAAATTTTACATGTTATGATTAACAAACTCTGTTCCATTATCACTTCTAAAAACTTTTACAGTTTTATCAAACTGATTTTTAACCAAATTATAAAAAGTAACAATATGTGAAAACACTTCAGTTTTCCCCCCTTAACAAGAACACCCAAACATCTCTTGAAAAATCATCAACAACAGTTAAAAACTACTTATACCCTTCTTTACTTTGAACTTTGTATGGACCCCAGACATCCAAATGAACAATCTGCCCAACAACAGTAGTCTTACGTTCACTTAGAGGAAAGGGTTCCCTAGTTTGCTTAGCCTTGTCACACACATCACAAGGATCATTTTTGGATTCATTATCAATATTAAGTTTGTGTTTTAGAATGTTCAGAATTTGGTCAGAGGGATGACCAAGCCTGTTATGCCATATACATTTAGATAAACAACAAGCTTGAATATTATGATTTATAAGCTTTTTACCTGTATTAAGAAAATACAGTCCATTATTTTGATTACCAGTCCCCATCTGGGTCCTTAGAACAGAATCCTGAAGTATACAAACATCTTCATTAAAGATTACTGTACACTTATTATCTTTATTCAGCTTATGAACTGATAACAAACTGACTTGATATCCATGTACAACCAAGACATCAGTTATAATCAATTTATCAGTCAATTTTAAACTTCCAATATGAGTAACTTGAGCTTTAGTACCATTAGGATGACCAACTGTCATATTAAGTTTGGACACATCAATTACATTAAACATGTTTAACACAGTGTGAGTCATATGTGGACTTGCACCAGAATCAATAATCCAACCAATGTACAGATTATATGTGTTTATATTTGTATTATGATTAAAAAATCTTGAGTGACTAAAACTGATAACACAGTTTATACCTGCAATGTTTGCAGGCATACTGCTGCATCCAGATTTATCACTAATCAAAGCCATAAGCTTCTTAAACTGTTCATCTGTAAAGGAATTAGATGAACCAGCAAGCCTATCTTTTTGCCCTGAAACAGCATTGTTACTAGCATTGTTTTGATTAGAATTATTTTTCTTTTGAAACCCAGAAGGATACCCAACCAATTCAAAACATCTATCAGCAGTATGACCATTCATTTTACAGTGAGTACAAACCAAATTAGGCCTAGTAAGCCTTTTGAACTGATTGTTATTATTGAAATTAGTGTTCTTATTGGCAGACCAATTAGAATTTCTAGGATTAGTCCTAGAAACAAAAGCAGTATTATCAGATTTAGAAGTACTATGATTTGAAGTACTTATGTGAGACTCACCCCTGGATAAAGTGGCAAAGGCCCCTTTCACATCAGGAATAGGGTCAGTGAATACTCCTGATAGGAGCATAAACCTCATCTAACCCCATGAGAAATTGCATCAGCTTAATGAGATTATTATGATCTTTTAATTCGGCATAGTCTTCACAAGTACACTTTGGAAGGCATACTAGGGAGTCATATTGCCTCCACTGAGCATTAAATTTATGATAATATTCAGAGAGAGTTATTCCATATTGTGTGAAAGAATGTATTTTATAATGCATATTAAAGATTAAAGAATCATCCTGTTTATCATATGTCTCTTTTAACTCATCCCATACATCCTTAGCATTTTTAGAAAAAAATCTGTCCCATAAACACATCTTAGGAAACACATCCAAGAATCCAAGAAAGAACCACAGAATTGCACCTATCCCATTGTTCTTGCAGAAAACCACCCTCTTCAGGTCTTGTTATTTTTCCATTTATAAAACCAAGTTTGTTTTTAGTATGGATTGCCATAGAAATGGCAGCAGGCCATACTTTATAATTCTCAGGACCTTCTAGTTTAAAACCAATTAAAGGTATACCATTAATGTCATAACTGTGCAAAAACAATTGGTCAAATTGATCAAGATGATCAGCATCATTAGAACCAGATGCTTTATCTTTATTCTTATCATCAATAGCCATACTGATGACTCAAAGGATAACCAAGAACAACAAAAAAAAAAACAAATACGCCTTATGCCACTTTCAATCACAAGCAAACCACCAATTATCCAACAACACCAACACAATCAATCCCTTAACCTACACTTCGTCTCATGCAATTCTAAAAAGCCTATAAAAGGGCGTGAGTGGTGTTACAGTGCAAGCAAAAACCAACAACAATTGATCAAGAAGATCAATTAACCAATCAAGTAGCGGAAACCAGAATCAAAGTACCTGAAAACAAACATGAAACACAAAAGTTAGTTACTATAATCAGTGTACCAAACACCAAATATCAAGAATCAAAAAATCAATTGAATCAAATGAAAAGGACAACTCTAATCCTGAATTAGGGTTTGATACAGAAAACCCTAATTTGTGAAGACACATCAATATAGTTAAGATTAACAAATCTTGATTATACACTACCGATTAACACACGTTAACCACCAACAAGAACACCAGAACGAAAAACCCCAATTTTAGAAAAACCCTAAAAATTGGTAACATTCAATTGACCTTCAATTGATACCCAAAACACTTAATTCAATAGCCAATTAGTCAATTAACACTTAGATCTAGTAAGATCTAACCAAGAATAAAAAAACCCCCAATTTTAACGAAACCCTAATTTTTTAGAAAAATGAATTTTGATCAAAACACTTCGTATCAAAGCCAACCTGGCTCTGATACCATGTTAAATTTATACAAAGTGATGATCAAACACAAAACCAATTCATACAAAACTGAAATTTATGAGTATCAACCCAACCAACCACCCCTTATGGTTGATACTTCATATAGTGTTTAAACAATACAAAAGAGTTTAAAGATTCAGAATACAGAATTTGACTAACAACAATGAAACCAACTATGTGAGAAATGCACACACAAAGAAAACTAAAAAACTAGCTATCTATGAGAAGATGAGAGGCTTATATAGCCTTGACCAAGAATCTTGACTCCAAAATCCAGCTTGTGCTATCAACACCCTTCAACTTCCAAGATTGACACTAAAGCCCCTTGATCTTTCCTTTCCTTGCTATCAAGAACATGCACACATAAAAACAGACATACCAAGAATACACAAATGACACAATAAGCCCTTAGCTTATCTTCCAACAAAACCAAAAATCAAAACAAAAAAGAATAAAAAACTGCAAAAAATCAAAAAAGATTTCGCGTTGAGATTTGGTTTTGGAAAATGTAAAAACCGAACTT
Organism: Chrysanthemum makinoi; assembly: GCA_910596185.1. Classification (NCBI taxonomy): domain Eukaryota; kingdom Viridiplantae; phylum Streptophyta; class Magnoliopsida; order Asterales; family Asteraceae; genus Chrysanthemum; species Chrysanthemum makinoi. The sequence continues at coordinate 6,049,892 of OU343223.1, read as the reverse complement.
TCCATCTAACGTTTGCTTTGAGGCGGTTCTAGCCGAGAACTACCTCAAACCATCCGATACTCACCCATGAAATTTAGAAAAATATAATACAACCAATGAATTTATTCGTGAGAAATTTCGTTCGATTTCTTTTTAAAGCAAAAGTTCTTTAACTGGTTTTATATGTCGTCACTTTGTTAACTTTTGTTCTATGAAAACTAAGTTTGACTAGTTCTTTATAAAGGTAACCAAATGATAAAATACATAAACAACCAATGTGATTTAACATTATATACATAAAAATAAGGATAAAGGGATATCGATTGTATGCATGAAAACTGAGTGGACCAAATATTATTGTCTTTACATAATTATTTAATCTTATCGTATATATATGGTGTTCAAGCCTAGAAGACAACTACATGACATCGTTTCTTTTAACTAGCTAGCTACAACACGAGAATACTAGCTAGCCAACATCATATCACAATCAAGATGTCGCTCGGGAAATAATAACATGCAGGACCATCTGTCAATCACATGAGACACGAAGAAACTTACATTGTCTGGCCAATTAATGGACAATCTTTGAGAACCTCGATCGCTAGACCCTAGCTAGCTAATCTTGATGATGGAGGAATGAAATTTTATATATATTTTCGACCTATATTTTCTTAAAATAGCTCAAATAATTTCATGGTGTTCGCTAGAATAGTAGCGTATCTGGAGATGTTGCCTGTCAGAATACTTTGTGTGAAGACTGAAGAATGAAGAACATGTTCAAAACTGCAATAATTATAATGAAGCAACGTATATGTTATATCAACCATGCAAATGATGTCAACATCAAATATGCTAACTAATCCCATTGATGCAGAATCACTTTCAGGACATATTCTAAGTGTAAAATGCATTAAATTCCAAACAACTTTACCGTCAGATAAAGTTTCAGTCTTAATTATTTATGTGGAGACAATGATATCTATAAAAATAGAACTTTGCATCTTTCATGTAAAAACAACATATGACCTTACGATGACTATGATATCCCACCACGTTAATTATATATTTTTTCTTTTCTCAGCTCAAACCTCGTTCTTGAATCTCTCACTACGTTAAATACAAACACAAAGGTACATAGACATAAAGTGACATGTATTCATAATTGAATCCTTACGATCAAAAAATAGTACTAATGTTTACATGCATAAAGTGACATGCATATTTGATAACTCGTTTTGCGGATAAATTGAACAGAAAAAATCTCATTTGTTTACTGTGTATATGATATGATAAGTGGATAAGTATGTACATATCAAAACATTTTTCCTATGATCATGCACGAAGCTTCTTAGGGGCAAGTGGGGGTTGTGGCCCCCCCAAATCTAGGACCACTAAGCATTATTTTTTGTAGTTTTGTATATAATTTCTAAAATATTACTAGTATAAATGTAAAATAATTATAGGTTTGGCCCCCTCAAAATTATTACGACTACATTTCGGCCCCTCCAATAATATTGCTCAAGCTTCGTCTCTGCCTATGATTAATATGAGCTATTTAGCAGGAATAACCTCCGGTTGGAACTTGGTTTTGACATAATTGAACTAAAATAATAATAATAATAATAATAATAATAATAATAATAATAATAATAATAATAATAATAATAAGACATTGGAGCACGTGCTGCTATTCATATCTTTTGTAGGATTGATTTTGCTATAGCTAGAGGAGTGGGGGCTCAGCTAGTATCGCGGCTCCCCACTAATTTCTTGTAAATCATATGAGTTTCTAATAAAGTGATGTTTTTATAAATAAAAATAATAATAATAATAATAATAATAATAATAATAATAAAATAAATAAAATAAATAAAAATAAAAAATAATAATAATAATAATAATAATAATAATAATAATAATAAAATAATAATAAAAAATTAAGCACTATGCATAAACACACTGTATATAGTATTAAAATGAGAGTCGTACCACATTTTTTTTAACAAAGAATATATGTGCCGTGTACCGTTAAGCATATTTGCTCATTAAAACAAAAGAAGGAAATTGTTTGAAAAGGTATCGAACTTGTCACATTTTTTTTTTGTGGGCATCGAATTTTTTTTTCTTCCTAAAGTAGCCCTAAACTTGCCTAATTTTCCTATTGTAGCCTCTAATAAAAAATTAATTACATAAATTTACATAAATCATCCATGTGGCTCTAAACAATTACACCGTTCATCCTTATGTAACTTTATATCATAAAATCTATCTTCTACTCTTTCTCACATCCCTTTTACTGCCTCTCCCTCTCCCTCTCTCTAGCACCACCACACCGACACCACAGCCACCTCCACCGCCTTGCCACGCCACCATCATCAAAAAGATGCAAGTTAGATGTTTTGTTTCTTATATATAATATTAAACGTTTGATTCTGAACGTGGTTATGTTAATGTGTAGGGAAGATTACTAACAGGAGCAACCATTGGTCTGCTTATAGGTGGAGGAGCTTATGCCAGCACTGTTGATGAAGCAACATTCGGGTACTTTTTTTTAACTTTGCAGTGTGTATCACACTATCACGAGTATGATGTATAGTTTAAGCCTAGTATAGCTGGAAAGCGAGGACAACAGTAGTTCTTTCTACGTATTCATGTAGAACGTACAGATACATGATAAAGTGAAATATCAGATGTTATTCATATATACTGTCTGGTCATTGCTGAAATGGTGAAAGATTGGACTCAGCTGTAGAGTTTAAATGTGAAATTTACTTGCTTTCTTTGCCACTTTAGTTAATAGTAGAAAGTTTAATTAAACGTTGGTCTTCAAGATTGGCGTCTTCACATTATCGTACACCACTAAGCAGGATCATGTTTGATTTATCAATAGGATACTCAACGTCCCTAATAATGTAGTCCTTCAAGAAAGTTACCCTGTCATTGCATAGCTGAGATTGGTAATTGGCTAGTTTTATTGGACCTAGCAATTGATCAAAATGGGTTATTGGTCAAATGGCTAAGTGAAAATATTGATTGTATTTTATGGTCCATTTATGTGATTCGGAATAGGTTGACCCATATTCTAAGATTGGTAATTGCATAGCTGAGATTGGTAATTGGCTAGTTTTATTGGACCTAGCAATTGATCAAAATGGGTTATTGGTCAAATGGCTAAGTGAAAATATTGATTGTATTTTATGGTCCATTTATGGTCCACCACACCGACACCACAGCCACCTCCACCGCCTTGCCACGCCACCATCATCAAAAAGATGCAAGTTAGATCAAAGTCAATGGATCGATTCAGGTTTAGATCGTGGATGGAGCGCCCAAATGGTTTGATGTGATGTGGGTATGGATTCTGTAACAAAATACTTTCTTTCCGTTAAATGAAGGTGGCTTAGGACTTTAAGAGTATTGTAATTCTAGTCGATAAATGTTAATAGTTCCTTAAGTTAGTTTATACTAGGTAGTAGTTTTTGTTTTCATGGAAGTGTCTATTGAGTGAGCAGCTAGTTAGTTGTGTAAATCTATTGTTTGTTTACTTCTTGGAAGGATGGAGATATTTGGAAGTGTGTGTATGGTAGGCTACGTCACTCACCACATAGGATGCCCTTCTTCGCATAGTTTTGACTGAATTGTTATATGTCGAAGAGTACTGATCACAGTGACGATAAGATGGTCATTGCCTCTTGTCATATGATATATGTTTCTGATTTTCACATTCCATTTAAGTGTTAGATGAGTTGTAGGATGAGTTTGGTTATGATTATTAGCTTGCTAAGCATTGTATATTGATTTGTTGACATCCTTGAGTGGGAGATTTCACATCAATGACTCATGATGTGCGTTTGTACCAAGTACTCTGATTAGGATAAAAATAAGATGGGAGTTGGGACCGATCTTAACTTTGACAAGCATATACACATATCCTAGCTTTGTCTTCATAAAAGCTTCAACGTACCTCACGTATTTGAATTTTGAACTATGCAGGCTCGTAAGCAAGGTTTCTGGAGGTGTTGCTATGGAAGATTGTTTGGGGAAACTCTATGCAGCGCTCAATAAGCAGGGTATTACTATACCTGAGAGGCTTGGGTGTTTACTCGTTGTTCGGCTCCCATCTGTTGCACGAGTCATAACTCAAACTCTATTTCAAGTAAGTCTGTTCTATGTATTGCCATTGCTACATCACTAGAACCTCACTTGTGTGCATACCTTTAGTTGTCTAGCACTCCCTCTGTCCCCATGTAAATCACCAAATTTGATTTGGATAAACTATTAGTAAAACGTTTTTTTTTTTTTTTAACTTTGAATTATGTACCAAGATGACAATTGTCAAATGGGTCATTTGTATTACAACTTTCGGACATTTTTTTGTTGCAATTTTCACAGCATGGGTATAAAAAAATTCTTCAAAAAATATTTCATTACAAATTCATCTAGTGAATTGCAAGTAGCCAAGTACCAATGATAACATTTTGATGCAAGTATCAATATTTCTGTTGCATATCGAGATATACTGTGCATGTTATACTTTGGCCACCAAGTATAAGTTAGTTGATGGTGATTATTTGAAGATTTACCTCACCGAAACTCACCACAAAGAGACCCATGACAGGGAGCACACAAGTTTTGGATGGTGGCGGCAGGCGGTGGATGGTGGCTGCCTGGATTAGTTTAAGTTTATAGCTACAAGGACGAAATGTGTAAATTGTTAGTGCCACAGGGACCTTTTATGTAATTGACTCAAGGATGAACGGTGTAATTGTTTGGAGCAACAGGGATGATTTATGTAAATTTATGTAATTAATTTTTGATTAGAGGCTACAATAGAAAAATTAGGAAAGTTTAGGGCTACTTTAGGGGAAAAAAAAGTTTGATGCCCACAAAAGGAAAAGGTGGCAAGTTCGATGCATTTTCAGACAATTTGCCCAAAAATATATTCAAAGATATAGGAACAGAGAGTTAAGCCGGCTCGTATCGAATTTGAATGAATTCATATGTAGAAGAGTAAATTGCAAAAACCGTCTTTGAGGTTTAGTCAAACAAAAGGCGCAATTCTTTACCTTTTTTAGTGCAGACACCGTCTTTGTAGAAATTTTCGAGTGCAATTTTTGTCTCCGACCAAAATGAAATGACAGAAATGCCCCAAACCGGTAGACAAAGAGGGGAGAGTATTTTGTCATTTATTTTTTGTCAGGGTTGAAAATTGCACTCGAGAGTCCCCTATAGAGACGTTGTCTGTACTTTCAAAATGGTAGGGACTATGCCTGCAATTTTGGCAAACCTCAAAGACGGTTTTGCAATTTACTTTATGTAGAAAGATAGTGCAATAACTATATATGGTATCTCTCTTGTTAGAACGTACTTCCTTCGTCACATAATAAGTGTTTATATTGTTATTTTAGGATACCTTAAAATAATTGTTCCTTCTGTATTTCAATCAATAAAATGAGATTTTAGTGGATGTATATGATATTTAATTGGTGAAAGGTGTCATTATTGAAATTTTTAAAATTTTCTGTATTTTAAAACAAACATTAATTATAAAAGTACACTGTATTTACTCAAAGGTACAAATACTGTTAGGCATGTCAACCTCACAATCTTTATTGTATCAACAGTACGATGCGAAAATTACCTAGGAGGCCTCTGCATGGACCACTTGTCCTGCAGAGGTCCTATTTTTTCCCAATATCCAAAGGGCCTCCCATTTCGCTTCAAATTGGCAGAGAAGTCATTATAGGACACGTGCCAACACCCCATTTAATAGAACTGAAAATTTTAAATAAAAAGAAAATAAAAAAAAAATCTCTCAAATTTGAATCTTACAACGGGCCCCCACCATTAACTGAAATAAAAAGTACTTACAGCAAATTTGAGGAGAAATCTTTACACAAGCCCGCCATCATTTTTATCTAACAAAGTAACATATTCCATTAACCTCAAAATGATTATCTTTTGAATTCATACAATGTTCTTTTCATTGTCTAGCAAAGATGCATGCCTTATTTTTCAACGTAGGACACTACAAATCTTATTGAACTTTTAATAATTATTTATAGAATTTGTCATTTTTTTAATTTCATTACCAACAAATAGAGTTAACATGAATGTAATATTGTGTCTCAAAGTGTATGAAATGTTCCACAAAATAATATGAATAAGACACCATTGTAATGAACTTCTAATGTGATGAAAAAAATGACATTGTATCTTATTCATATTATTTTGTGGAACATTTCACACACTTTGAGACACAATATTACATTCATGTTAACTCTATTTGTTGGTAATGAAATTAAAAAAAATGACATATTCTATTAATATTTATTAAAAGTTTAATAAGATTTGTAGTGTTTTACGTTAAAAAATAAGGCATGCATCTTTGCTAGACAATGAAGAAACATTGTATGAATTCAAAAGATAATCATTTTGAGGCTAATGGAATATGTTACTTTGTTAGATAAAAGATGGTGGTGGGTCCCATTGTGTAAGATTTCTCCTCAAAATTGCTGTGAAGTACTTTTTTATTTTTTTATTTTTTCAGTTAATGGTGGGGGGCCCGTTGTGTAAGATTTCGCTTCAAATTTGAGGCGAAGTACTTTTTTTTTCCAGTTATATTAAATATGGGGTGTTGACACGTATCCTATAATGACTTCTCTGCCAATTTGAAGCGAAATCAGAGGCCTTTTTGGATATTGGGAAAAAATAGAACCTCTGCAGGACAAGTGGTCCGTGCAGAGGCCTCCTAGGTAATTTTCGCTTTGCGGTTTGGTTTGGTAGGTACATATACTAGATCTTAGATTTATTAATACAGGTGGTCATTTTGGATGTGTCTACTTAAATGAAATCTAGGCATATCAATTTTCGTTGTATGTACCTTTTTAGAGGTTAAACGGACGTAGTAAAAGGGTTTACTTAAAAGTTAACTGGGATGTAACTAGGTCACAATATATCCAAATAACTAGAGTTTTCCTAATCTAGCCGCCGGTGGATCTGTTACGAATGTATCATCCCAGAAAACCATCAAAGAATATTTACAATCATATAACCAACACCAAATAATTTAGTGATCAGGTTTTTGGTTTTTCATAAGAGGTCAAGTGTTCAAAACTCGCTAAATGTATTCATTTGGAGGTGGCCACAGAAACTGTCTTGATATAAATATGATGAGACCGTATACATTTAAGTTAAAAAAAACTCATCCTCTCACAGTGACGTGAACATGGAAACCTCTCGTCCGTTTATTTTAAATATTTGTGATCATATGTCATAGGTTGTGTTAAGGTATGTGTTCGAAGGACACATGCCGAAAGAAAGATGCTACACGTGTCTGAAGGACATTTGTCGAAGCACCATAAAGGCGCAACACTCTTTTATCCAAAAGACCCCTTTTATCCAGCGGTTCATTTCAAGAACCATACTAGCGTCTAGTCTAGATATTACGGGATTTTGTCCTCCACGTGACTTGACGCCTAGTACCTAAGCTAGGAGTAGCTCGGCTTGCTACTTCATCATGCTGTCAGGTAGAGTGCTTGAGTAGTATAAATACCTTAATTAACCTCATTTATTACGAGACCAACTGATTTTCACACACATTAACTCTTACATTTATTACTCAGCCTTTCGGCTTATACCCTATACTTATTCTAATGCCAAAGCTTGGTCTTAAGATCAAACGCAAAAAGAAGCTAACGTGTGTTTGTCACTTGTGTAAGTGCTCGAAGGACGTTGCTTCATCCGGTCAGAAAAAGCCTAAACGCGTTCTACTCGAAAAACAATTATTTACTTAAACAGGGTGTTTTGGGCCATGCTTTTGTTTTAGCATAAGGTTTGGCACATGCAACTACCAAACACATGTTTACATGTAAAAACTAAAAAAATTAGCTCAATTAATATGAAAATACATTTAATTGTGGTTACTTGGTTTGAAGTTTGATGTTCATTAAATACATTTTTGAAATATTAAAAATAAACAAAGAAATTGTATTAAGTAAATACAGTCCACGATATAATGCATATATCAACAAAACCTTTGACATATTAATGATGTGTCTTTCAAAAAGAAATATAAAGTGCATACTAAATACTATTTGAAAGAAATTGACAAAAAGTTGTTGTGGGTCAAATCAATCTCAAACATACAAAAATCATACTATAGTAACTAGGTTAGTTACTTCGCACATGTTACATACAAACGAATATGATTGTTGCGTGATTTCTACTATTTTGGTGATGTTGATGGTTCGACGATCGGGTTTGTTATCTTCGGTAAAACAAGTGAGTGATTTAAACCTAAAACCGTTTATGGATGTGATACGATCAGCACACATGCATGGCATGTGGAGTCCTTTCAAATAATTCTTGTACGCACAAAACTTACGATTTTGAACTTATTTTTCCAGGATCAAGCCATATGAATTGCATGTACTCAATCGCTAGATCGTTAGATGGATACACGTAAAACGCTCAGCTAATGATAAAACATATTAACCATGTAGTTAAAGATATTCAGAACTATATATTATCATCTAAGGTAATCTAAAAACAACGTTCTGTGTTGCAGTTAAGTGGTAAGGACAATGGCGGATCCAGGAATTTAGGTTAGGGTATGCACTATTTATGGCGGATTTATAAAAGAAAGCTTTTTTTTCCGTGTTCAAAATTTTCGGGTCCACGATGATTAAACCGGTTGTTCACTTGATGGTGAATCCATTTTTCGCAGGGCTCTAGATGCTCGTATTCTATTTAATACTTCTGAATTACGTACGTCTTTTGGGTATAACTAAAGGTTCAACTATCTATTCCGTTACTGTGTTTGATTTGATTTGGAATACTGCTATGCTAGATCGCGTTTTTATTCTTCATGAGTGCTTCATATTTATTGGAAATATGATCACAAGGAATACAAAATATATGATGCAATCATTGATGGGCATGAATGATTGTATCCGAATCCAAATAATTAGTTAACAAATTGAGCAATTGACTTTGATCTTCTTTCATTCCTTCAGAAGAGTTTCTTTGTTTGCTTCCCATTTATCCAAACGCTTCGTAGCTATCTCCACCTGATTTTCGACAATTTTCCACCAAGAATGAGCTTAGATTTCACCACGGTTAAAAAGTTAAAAATGCCGAAAAGAGCATGTACTTTTTTACTAAACAAAGTTACCTCTTTATTCCAATCTGTACGGAATGTCGACCATAGTAAAATGAGGGTCTGCATCGCAGTTCCTCCAATCATTCCTGACCATATTCCCTATCAGATACCGTCAATGAGCTTATATGTGTAACGGTCATAGTTGGTGTCATTTTTCTAAAGTAAAATTGTAGTTCATTATATATGTTTATAAAAGGTACCTTGACTCCAAGGTCGAAATAGAAGCCTAGGAGAAATCCAAGTGGTATACCAACAACATAATAGCATCCGATGTTCACATATGCCACATAAGCTTGCCATCCGCACCCGACAGCCACACCTTTTGATCCATATATTCATCATCTCAGTATTCACAAGTTGACATGATATTAATTAGCACAAGTATTTTGATAAGATTAATTTAGTACCTGATAAAACAGGTTGTATGCCGTTGAGAATGATGGTTACAACCAACAAGGGGCAAAGATCAGAGACTTCATTAGCAACTGTTTCACCAGTAGTGAATGCGTAGCTAATAACATCTCTAACTGAAAAAATGATTATTGATTCTACTACTGCGATGATAAAAGAGACACCAGTCACCATCCACACCGAAAAGGCTGCAGCTTTTGGGTTCCCTGCTCCAAGCTCATTCCCAACTCTAACACTATATTTTTCAGAACATGTATTGGTTGCCCGAAATCGTATATAAAAATATTACAAACAAACTATTACGACATTTAAGTCTAATATAATGAGAAAAACCAACCTAGCAGCTGCATTGAACCCAACTGAGACCATGAACAATAGCCCTACGACACCCATACTGCATATATTCATTACAAAATAACAAAAATAAATATTAGAAGGCTCTAGGACCAAATAAATATGGTCTGATGAAATGTAACATGGCTGATGGCTCTAGTTGTCACTGATTCAGACCCATTGACCCAATGAACATGTGCCACTGGAAACATTTATATAGTTTCGGTCCATTTCAAAATGGGCCCAAAAATGTTATATGATCACACTAAATGACAAGATTCAAGATCAAGAGACAAAGAAGGCGTGCCCTTTATGGCGTAAGAGTTTTTTTCACATTACGCCGTAGAGTTCTTGAATAAGTAATTTATTCGGGATTTAAAGTCTTTACGCCATAACTTGTAAAGACGTCGAATTTCAAAATGTTCTTTCAATGTTTAATTCCTTTTTTACTATAAATATTTTACTGTTCCCTTGAGGTGCCTCGTTGTCACCCTTTGGATTAGGTTTATCAAAATTCATTTCCACGTACGGTGTCAGTTGGTATCTAGAGCTTGTTAGTATTCTGGATGGTGAATGGTGTAGATGTTATCAAAACCCATATTGTTGGTAGGGTATGGTCCGGAGAGTACATGGATCATAGTTTTACCAAATCCATTAAAGAACTTGACAGCTATTGCACTCTACTAGAAGAACTACATTCTATGATCGTATGGGGGCATTAATCCACACGAATCGCAAGAGTCGCAAACACGAAGGTCGAAGAATTAGTTCAACCATAGGCGATTTTGGTGAGAATTGTGCACGCAACCATTCCCCGTTCAACAATGGAACAATTGAAGAATAGTAGATAAAAAAGGATGATCGGGTGTCTACAACCAAGTTATTCCGTTCGTAAATCTTAATCAATAATTCGATATATTCTTAAATTAATGACGGTTGTAGTTTATATAATTTGGTCTCAAGAAAATTGGTAGACTTCTTAAAATTACCAATGGAGGTTTGTCTAATTAAAGGTTACCAAATTTGTAGAGTTCCGGTGGCTAAAGGGAAATTCTATAACGTAGAAGTACTTTGTATTATGGATGATATTGATGATGTCATATTTTGCTTAGAAAACCATGAAAATTTGAGATTAAGGGCATATATGATCTTCAACAAACTCTCTACATTTTCTCATCGGAGGGAAAAAGAATTGCCATGGTTCCACCCAAAGTTAAACCACAGTTACCAAAGCCTGAGGTCGAGGAAGAAAAGTTGTTGAATCCGATATCAATGGTTAAGTTGAAAATCAATAGGATGTTGAAGTTGATACAACTAGTGTAAAAGCATTGACTAAAGTACAATAGAAGACAAAGGATTCTATGGTTTTAAAAAGTCTTGAAGTTGATACTACTGAGTCCGAAGTTATTGAAGGTACAAAGATTTGTGATTTTTATTATGGTTTAATTTTAATGATGATTATCAAGAATCCAATTAAGTTTACAAAGGCGAACAAAGAAGCTAAAGAATCCAATTAAGTTTTCAATGGCGAACAAAGAAGCTAGTTTTATTGCAACTAAAAACTTGGTGATTGTTGATAAGGAGTACACAACCCAATGTTTAGGGTCATGGATTGATTGTTGGGATTGTGCTAGGCGTCTTTAAAAAATGAAGGTTCTCGAGATGTTGTGAAGCATAAATCAACCGAAGATAAGGTTTTTCATGAAAGATCTTTGAGGTGGATGAATCAATTGATAGTGAGAACTTGAGGGTGAGTTATTTTCAAGTGAGGGGCGATGGAGACAATATTCAATATCAATACACATAGAAGTCGTAGCCTTTACTGCGTAACGGTTTTTTCCTCTTTCACCGTAGAGCTCTCGAATAAGAATTTATTTAGGACTTAAAGTCTTTACGATATAAAGGGATTGATACCCTTACGCTGTAAAGACGTCATTTGTTACTATAATTAGATTACGTTTTCTTCAAGTTTTACTTTCCTATAAATATATATAAATATCAATGTAACGGACATCTTGGATCTTCAATATAATTGAATTTAGAGTTTATCTCTTGTTTGAGTTTTGTTCTTTTGAAGTGTGTCTTGTAATCATCTTTGGATTAAGGTTTATTAAAATTCGTTTTTGCATCCTACGCCACTAAACAATGTAACATGACTAATAAGACTTACCAAACCGATAGTGCATCTAATGCTAGCTGAGGGTTCTCGAGCAGCCCGGCAATCAACACTAGTATTTGATAATACCACGTCTCTAAACACAACATCACAGCTGACCCACTTGACAACTTTACAAATTCCCAAAGCCCACCGAACGCCTTTGAGCTAAACCCGGTCCACGTGTCTTTACATCTATCACTCAACAAAATGTACGTGAACTGGCCCGCCACTATGATCCACCATGACAAACTTAGCGTCAAAGATGCACCAAGCAAGCCCAAGTTTAACTTATAAGCCATGATCCAAGACATGATCATGTGTATAACTAAAGTTCCAGCTGAAATATACATGCTTGGTGCCACAATACTTTGAGCTTGTAGAAACTTTTGTATTGGAAAGTTGATAGCATACGCGAATATTTGAGGAATGAGCCCATAGACAAAAAGGGCGGCCGCAGATGCCATTGATGGTGATTGGCCTAGTAGAAGTAAAATAGGTCTAGAGAAGATGTAAATCATAGTGACTGGGATAGCTGTTACTGTGAGAACAATTGAAGATCTTTGAAGGTATACTCCAAGCATGTCATATTTTTGTGCGCCGAATGCTTGGCCGCATAACGTTTCCACTGCACTACCCATTCCGAGCTATAATCACATACCCGAACACTATGTTAGATTAAACATTAGCTAATGCAAGGATTAACCTGTTACAAGTTCTATCTAGTAAATTGACATATATAAACAATTTAATTTTAGAGTTAATAAACTATACTTATATTTGTATTGATTTATAATCATCCCCTTGATTCATACGGAGTACTTAATTTTTAGATCAGGTGAATAATAAAATTTGTTCCAGGATTTATCTTATCTTAATATTTTATACATATGCCTATATTTTTTCATCTCCAGTTTTTATAAATCCTTTTAAAATAGTTATGTGAATTACTCCTAGACAGTAGACACTTTGTGAAACCCTCTAATTAACAGAAGCTATGAAAGGTTTCTCACAAACTAACTACTATACTTTTTGTTTAAAAACACAAAAATGATGACACTAGCTAGAGTATTATGAATTGAGCAGTTTTAGAACATTTATAACATATACAAGTATATTAAGTAACTGATGATTTTATTCACATGTACTTACCATGAGACCATATGCAAAGAGTTGAATCCCGCTATTACCAAGTGAGGCTGCCGCGAGTTCAAGGTTTCCAAGTTGGCCCGAAAAGATTCCCGTGGACAACGACATGGCATTATTGATAAAGTAAAAACCATAACCGCGGGTGCAGCCAACTTAAATAGAAGATTAAGTTCAATCTTGGACGCCAACCAAAACCTCCTCATGTAGGGTGCTTCGGTATCAGAAAGCACCCTCTCGAGCTCCACACTGCCACCATGGCTACCCGTGGACGTCGAACCTTTAACAGCTTGAATTGGTTCTAACAGTGGTTGATGAACTTCATTTCTTTCGGGCTCCATTATTGTGACTTGTGAGAATAGATGGTTGGCTTTTGTCTCTGTTATAAGTTAATTTCTCTTTAAATAAACTTGTCTATCTTTAAAGAGAAAAATGTCAATACATTGTTGTCATTTTATTTATGGCTTTTGTCTCTTTATGAATTTTCTAATAGCACTATATAAGTCTATTACTTACGGGAAATGATTTCACACTAAATATTTTGATTGGCACACTTTAACTTATGCATTAACTTGTTGTACTGTGTATACATCCTGCTTTAACTATTTGTATATTAGAGTGTGCAAATCAAAATGTAATGTGTGCAAATCATCTTCCATTACTGAAACATATAAAAAATCGAGGAGACAAATCAACTAGCACAAAAGTAATTGAAGTCCTGAAACACTTCATCTAATTAATCAATTTACTCATAAAATCTACAATTCGAACTATTTGTAATGTAAAGCAACAACTAAATAAAAAAACTAGTTAAAGCAAATACGAGTGGGAACCCCCTCGTTGTGGTAGATGCTTGATATATGGTCACTCGCTTGATGATTGTTCCAAAGTTGCTCTTAAACGGGTCGTGGTGAATAGGATGGATAAAGGCAAGGGTCATACTTGGGGAGCTGATAATGAGGGTTTTATTGAAGTTAAAAAAAATAACTCGGGTGGTAAAAATTGAGGCAACAAAAATAGTAAATCGGTTTTTGGGAAGTCTAAATTTTTTTTTCATCCGAAAGCTGTGCAACCGGCTAAAGTGCCGAATCTTTCTCCAAAGACAAACCAAATAATACTACAAATGTGGCATCGACTTTAAAAAACTCCAATGATGACTTCGCGGATCAGGTCTACGATCTTTGAGGGAATTTGGATGCTTATTATGACACGTATGGTATCAAGCTCCAAGTCCTTGGTAGGAAGTAATTTTGCTTTCATAGGAATCCAATGTTATCTTTTGAGTAGTGGTTTATCTTCTTGTTTAGAGAATATGAAGTTTCTTGTTATGTAAGCTTTCCGCCTATGTAACGGGCTGAGACATGGGATTCACCCGTATCCTTTGTACTTAAACGTTTATTAGAGTAATATATTTACCAAGTCTTTGACCTTTTACCAAAAAAAATAAATAAAAAAAAAAATAAATCAGCAAGCAAAAGTGGTAATGGAAAGGCTGATAACATCAATCTCTTTTCTCTTAAAAACTCGTTTGGTGCTTTGAATAATGAAATTAAGGTGTTCGAGGTAGTAGACACTTTTACCGAAGGGAGGGAGGTTAATGTTGAGGTAAATGATCATTGTGATGACGAGGTAGAGACTTTTACGTTGAAACTGCCAGTTTTATGGCATCTACGAGCTCTACGGTTAACAAAGCTTCTAAACGTGGCAGTGGAGTAGGAAAGAAGAGATTATATGAATAACGGATGGATAATTATGCTGAAGACCCTTATGATGAAGTACATTGACTAATAGGATCAAGTACATTGACTAATAGACATATATCAAGTTTGTAGGTGGGCCGACTATTGATACATGATAGTATATCGGGCTTTAGACTATAATACATATGCATAACTATTAGGGGCTTGTAGGTGGGCCATGGACCACCTAACCCCCCACATACCTACGCCCCTGGTTTCTAGGCAAAGAAGACAGAGCAAAAAAAAAGATTGTGTGTTTTTCGTATATGTTAAAATGAGACCAAACATCTGTTTAATAACAAATGGTAGTTATGGCAGTTAGAGACAGTTGGATCCAACAATCATGATTGTTGGCCAACAGATGCAATGATTAGGTTTTTGGTGAGAACACGGGTAACTAATTTGGAGCATCATATATACTGTTTCGGTCAGGGTGCTGCCCCGAACCCCAGTAAAGGGTGGCTTCCCCTCGAACCCCGCCCGCTCATTTGGGAGCAGGAACCCAACAAGGGGCGTGGTCAATAACATATTAACTCAAATGAGTGTAATCTACACTTCCCTTACTCGAATCTGAGCTTAGTATAAAATTACATTGATGTCTAGTAATTCACAATTACTTAAAATAGTTGATGACACTAAAATCACCAACATATGCTAACATAATAATGTCCTAACATATACCCGTGTGTTGTTTTTTAAGTATATTTCTATCCATCGGCATAAGATTAAAGAATTATTGAAAAATAATGGAAAAAGTTGCAAAAGGGGAAGCATTTTTATATTCATAACCTAGTGTGTCACATGGTAATCTAAAGCTAATATCATGAATAGAGAAATGACATTTTCTCCTACTACATCTTCTTATTCATATTCTTACTCACAAGATTTTGATAAGTGTCAGAATAGACGGTTTGGATACAGAGAGATAATGAGCGGAGAAAAAACATATTATATTATTGTGTATCTAAGAGGATATGTAAGAAGATATAGCAAAACTGAAATGAATAACATGGCAGGTACTTTTTGGTTAAAACGCTTATAATACATTTTTACAATTTCTCTGATCCCATTACAGTTAGGAAATAAAGTGCCATCGGAGATTCTTCTTTGTCTTTTACACAATGTGAAATTAGACAAAATGATGAAGTTACAATCACAAATAATTTTGAATTTACAGTTACATAAGTCAGTATAAGTTTCCAAATAAATATTCTAACTAGCATTACGATAAAAAAATAAAAATAAAAAAAGCCAAACCAAAAAAGACCAAACCACTTTAAAAAGTGACGGTTTGAATTTGATTTTCTAAAAACCGAAAGTTTTTGTTCAGGTTTTGGTTGTGTATGAAAAATCAAACTGAGAAAACTGAACCGCCGCATAATAATGTCAAATAAACTATCAAAAAATATGCATGTAAGCTTTTAAACCAGTACACATAAAAGTTTTAAACCGAAAGTCTTACACCAAAATAGTGTCTTTTTCATTGTTACGTATCTATTTCGTTTCATTGTTTTCCGCTGAAAAAAAAACTTAGTTACATTTAATTTTGGTTTCTACAAATAATTTATGAAATCAAGATTGTATCGGAAAAGCTTGACCTCGAAAAAAAATATATATATATATCGCTTCAAGATTTGGTTTGAAAAATGTAAAAACTGAACTTTCTATCTAAGGTTTGGTTTGAGGCGATTCTAGCCAAAAACCGACTCAAACCATCCGATACTCACCCATGAAATTTAGAAAAATATGATACAACCAATGACTTTATGCGTGAGAAACACATGTTTTAGCTTTGGGTCAATTTCTTCTTTAAAGCAAAAGTTGTTTAACTGGTTTTATATGTCGTCACTTTGTTAACTTTTGTTCTATGAAACGAAGTTTGACTAGTTCTTTATAAAGTGAATTAACATTATTGTCTTTATAAAGGATATCGATTATATATGCATGAAAACTGAGTGGACCAAATATTATTCTCTACATAATTATTTCATCTTATCGTATATGGTGTTCAAGCCTAGAAGAAAACTACATGACATCGTTTCTTTTATCAAATGCGTCATTAAAGAAATAACTACCACTAAAAAGAACGTAAACAACACGCGTTTGCAACCCAATTATATAACCACAAAAGCCAACATCATATCATAATCAAGACATCGCTAGGGAAAAAATAACATGCAGGACCATCTGTCGATCGCAAACACAAAGAAAATTACACGGTCCAGCCAATTAATGGACAATCTTTGAGTACCTCGATCGACCCTAGCTAATCTTGATGATCTATATTTTCGACCTATATTTTCCTAAAATAGTTCAAAACTACAATAATTGTAATGAAGCAACGTATAGTATATACTTCATTTTATTTGATACTTACACCATTTTATATAAATTGTATATCACATTATACAACACTGTAATGCACGGATTGTGATGAATGTATAAATAAATATAGTATGAATATCAAGACTCATAGTATATATTTGATGCAATACTATATCAACCAAATCATGTCAACATCAATATGCCAACTAATCCCACTTATGGAGAATCACTATCACTCTTTCAGAACATTTTGTAAATGTAAATGCATTAATTTCCAAACAACTTTCCCTTCCGATGAAATTATCAGTCTTACATAATTATGTCAAGACAATGATATGTATAAAAAATAGAACTTTGCATCTTTCATGTAAAAACAACATAATAATGACATTGGGATGACTATAATTTGACAATGTTAAATAGAAATTAAAACAAGAATATCAAATGAGCTAATTGCACTAAAATGTATTTAATTTGTCTCTTTTATAGTTTTGTCACTTTGTGTAGCAAATTCTTTTTTTCTAGATCTATATAACATATTTTTAAATTTCATCTTTTTGATGTATCGTGTGATACTATTGGACCAATTTACTTCTTTTTCAGATAAATTTGAGCGTATAAATTAAGAGTAACATCGTCAAATAATACACACAACTGAGCACACGATATGTCAAAAAGATCGAATTCAAATGTATGCTACACATATTTAAAAATAATAATTACCTACACCAAAGTATAAAAAGTGACAAGTTAAATACATTTTCGTAAAATTAGCTTTATAAAACCTGCCTTTTTAAGTTGCGTTTCAGAGATAGTATTGTGATTGAATGTATAGTGTATTGATTAATGAAATTTCAAATTCAAAAAATACTAATATGTCTAGGTCATAAACTGGCATGCCATAGCCGTCCTAGAAGGTGAAAGATATGAGCGGCCGTTCATGGTCTCAGAATTTAAAGGCTTCAAATTTTGCCCCGTTAATAATTACTTACATATGTGTACATTTTTTTTTCTTGAAAAAAAAAGCCACTATAGACGTGAGAGAGTATCTTAAATAGGTCATCTATACTACTTATAATGGAGGGATGACCCTCTCTCTTCTAATTTTTTAAGATTTTCATATATAGATTTTAAGCAAATATAACTACTTAAGCTATATGTACAATTACTTTATGCATAAACATCTACACATATTGACATGTCAAATTTTGTAATTAATGTCATATTTAACACACTCATTTGATAAAAAGTATAATTTATAAAACACAATGTACAAACTATTTGAAGCACAAATGCAACTAAAAAACATTATTCAACACATACAATTAATACACTATTTAATTTACTCATTCACTAAAATATATAACCATTTAACCACAATGTACAATCTAATCAAACTACTAAGCCGAGCATTTAAAAATACAGTCATTAGGTTGCCCGTAGTGGTCGGTCGACTGGTTCGGTCGCCGCTGCCACTACAAGAAAACAGCCTTTTAGTGACATGTTTAGTGACGCCGTTAGCGTCGCATTTGACCACAGCGACACGTTAAGTGACATAGTAAAAGGAGTCGCTGTAAATGAGTCGCAGAATTTTGTGACATCAAAGATATGTCGCTATACGTAGAGACACATGTAGCCACTTTTTTTCACTTGTCACTATAATAACTAGTGACATCTCTTTATGTGTCCTTAATTGTGTCGTTATTTTTAAGGACACTTGTAGCGACTTCTCTTCACGTGACGCTAGATTCACTAGCGACGTCTATTTTAATGTCCTTAGTTAGGTCGCTATTTGTGTCACATGTCGCAATTTGGGTCGTTACCCGGGTCCCTGTTGATTCGTTGCCTGGGTCGCTATCAATATCGCTACCCGTGTTGCTATAATTAGCAACATCACATCGCTATTTGGGTCGCTAGTTTTAGCAATAATTAGCAACATCATATCGCTATTTGGGTCACTAGTTTTAACAATAATTAGCAACATCACATCGCTATTTGGGTCGCTAGTTTTAGCTTATGCTCACCTGCTACAATAAGCTTATGCTCACCTACTATTGTTTTCACATTTGTTATATAGTTGTCTTTCAAAACCAAACAATATGCTACTATTATATATAACAAGAGCATTCGAAGATACAGAATATGATTTACCATATCACATAAAACATCAACAACATGTGAACTAGTTATCATCTAGAATTATGAAATGTTATCTTAAGTATACCAAACGCTTAAACATCAAGCATATAAACTAGTTATCATATTAAGTAGAAGAGAGTTTTAAATGTCTACCAAACATTTATCACGGACATTTTCGAAGGGCTGCTAGAAGTTGGCGATTAGACTTTGAAATTTCTTGAGCAACAATTTTTCCCACATCTTGAGCAACTGCCTTTGACACTTCCTGAGCAATAAATTTTTTCAGGTTTTGCTCGTTTGATGTCCGAGATTCCAGAAGCTCTTCTATTTTTCTTGATTGCGCTTCTTGTGCACGTTTTAAGCTTTCCAACTGATCTTTCATGGTAACTTGATCAATATCGTGCTGCTCTACCATTTCTTGAACACGAACAAAGTCCTCATTATATCCAGTATTGAAGTCCTCTTCATCATTCTCACCTTGGAGCATGAATCCATCAACCCCAGATCCAAAACCGTAATAACTCCCATTCTTCGAGCCAACATGATCTGCCCATCTTCGATATGTGTTGGACATGTTACCATATTGAGCATCAAGTGCATCATCTACACCATATTTCTCATTATATCGCTCCTACATAGAACACATAACCAAACCCAACTTAGTCTAAATGCAACTGCACAAAACCAGGAATAGCTACCCAATAAGTTACATAAAATGTGCAGATTCATTTAACCGGAAATAAAAAACAAAAAAAATGTGCAGATTAAGCAATTGACACTTCCTGAGCAATTGAGAAAAAGTAAAACAGTTGGTGATAAAAACTTACCCATGTTTCCCTAGCTTCATCATTAACAAAAGTTTTGTTCTTCCTCTTATGGGTTCTTTCAAAGAGTTGAGCAGCACTCGGGTCACGTTTCAGTTCCTTTTTCTATACAAGATTAAACAATTTTTATATATAAGTACATCACCAATATAACTAAGTAGCAGATTAAGCAATTGAGTTTTATACCAGTCGCATTGTGTGCTCAATGTTCGAGACCGAACCACCAGTATGCAATCTTTTATTAGCTTGGCGAGCAACTGCACCTCTCTTAGATTTTGCAATAAATTCTGGCAATTTCCACTTTTTACAAAGTGTTTGCCAATGACTGTTATGCATAAACTCCGGTTTCTCAGTTTCTTTCATCCTTGCCTTAGACATAAAGTTCCGCAAGCTCTTTGCTCCAACTATTTTGAACACACGCCGAACAACATCTTCATGCCTTGGGTCCCACTTGTGTTTAGCCTGTCAAAAAAGAAAACATACTAATAGTTATGAATGTGATTAAAACTCCTAAGGGTCGGTTGGTTTTATTAAAACTCCTAAGGGTCGGTTGACATTAGATCCGTTTTAAGCCATACCACTAGTTTTATCATATTCACAAACACGAAACTAAATCGGCTCAACAATGCACAAACAGACAAACTTACAAGTTACAAGATGAACTTCTACAACTCATTATAAATCGGCTCAGCAATCCAATAATTTAATGTTATATAAATGTATAAAACTATGATTGTCTCACTGTCTGATTATGAAACTAGTCAGCTACCTGACCTTCTGGCATGGTCCTGGTGCTTTGCTTAATCCAACTAAACCATTTTAATACTTAAAGCATAACTAACAGTCTAGAAAAACTTCAAAGGCTATAAAAAGGTCCATGCTAACGAGATACACCACAGTAGCAAAACACAGTAACGAGATACAATAGTGCTTCTGGCTTTGGTTTTGCACACTGCCCACCAATCAGCCTTATGTCTTTGTAGACTAGGATATTGAATAAAGTATACTTGATGTGCTTGAAATGCCATAATAAATGGGTCATACTTGAGCAGTTTCTTCTTGTGGTTGATATCTACTAGCCCCAGTTCATTATGGATTCTCCAACCTTGATTTTTAACCGGATTAAACCACTCACACCCGAAAAGCACAACTTTATTCACAGTATACTCTAGTTCGATAATATCGATTAAGCGACCATAGTATTCTCCTTCTTCACCAAGAACACAAACATCTGTGTTTGTTGTTCTCCGACCAAAATTGTGATATATTGTGTGAAAGTCAAACCCATTCACGTAATACATATGCCATGATCGTACATCTCGACTTGGACCAATAGCTATACTCTTGATTTGATCATTAAGCAGATGTTGATTATGTGGATCGTGGGCCTGAAGTTTTAAAAAGTAGTTAAGAATCATAGCTAGGAATTCATATAGAGATGAAAATTTGAAATAAAGATATTTATATTCTTACATAATCCTTTAGCCAACCCCCAAACCTTTCTTGTGTAACATCCCTCAAATGATCGTTTGTTATATTTGGGATTTGCACTTTCATCTCTGCTTCAAAAATCCTAAAAAATAGATTTTATGATACTAAAGTTTCTTTGCTGGATATTAACTTTAAATAAAAGCAACTGAAAAGAATGAACATACTTGAAAAATGGTTGAATTTCCTCACAGTTTTGAAGGACATAAAAGATCGCGGCATCATACTCTTCATCCTTTAAGTAACGGCGTTTGCAATTTCCAGAAGGCCTTCCTGAGTGCTTGAATATTGACAAGGTGTCAGCCACTCTATTCACATTGCCCCCATCATCATTTCGAGCAACTCTCGTTCTATTTGTTTGAACATGTGACTCAAAATAGTGTGAGCAAAAATTTGAGATTTCTTCCATAATGTAAGCTTCACAAATTGAACTCTCGACTCGAGCCTTATTTTTGACCTTTTTTTTTAGGTGATACAAATATCTACAATGATCAAACATATTGTTATTAAAGTCTTTGATAATCAAAATATAAAAAAATTAATATTAAGAAGTATAAAATCAGTACCTTTCAAAAGGATACATCCAACGGTATTGCACAGGACCACCAACTCTTGCTTCATATGGCAAGTGAACTAGTAAATGTTCCATGTGATCAAAGAATCCCGGGGGAAGTATCTTCTCGAGTTTGCACAATGTTACCACAATATTCTTCTCCATTTTCTCTAAGTGTTCCACTTGTAATGTACTTGAACATAAATCTCTGAAAAAAAGGCTCACTTCAGTCATTGCCTTCCATATAGGTTCGGGTAACATTTCTCTAAATGCAATTGGTAACAACCTCTCCATGAATACATGACAGTCGTGACTTTTCATTCCCCACATCTTGCATTTATCTAAATCCGCACACCTAGACAGATTGGAAGCATATCCATCTGGAAACTTCAACTCTTTGACCCATTGCAAGACGACCAACTTTTGCTCCTTAGTTAACGAGTATGATGCTTTCGGCTTTGAGATCTTTCCATTTGCTTGTACAACTAGCTCCAATTCACGACGTTTACAGTACTCTTTCACATCTTGTCTGGCCTTTCCGTTATCTTTAGTCTTATCCTTATCATCCATCACCGTGTTAAAGATGTTGTCAAATACATTCTTTTCCACATGCATGACATCAAGATTGTGTCTAATAAGATTAGTTTCCCATGAAGGTAAACCCCAAAATATACTTCTTTTAGTCCAATTGTGATAAACCCCAAACCCCGTTAACTTTTTTCCCTCCTTATAATGTTGATCTGTTACTTTTGGGTATTGGCGAACTAACTTCCAAATTTCCTTACCGGATAACCTAGGTGGAGGTTCATCCCTCTCAACTCGTCCATTGATAAAAGCACATTTGTTTCTTCTAAACGGATGGTTTTTTGGCAAAAACTGTCGGTGACAATCAAAGAAAGAAGTCTTCCTCCCGTGCTTAAGAGTAAAAGCCTTACTTCTTTCCATACAATATGGACAAGAAAGCCTCCCATGTGTGCTCCATCCAGACAACATGCCATATGCTGGAAAGTCATTGATCGTCCACATAAGTGTAGCTTTCAGATTGAAGTTTTGCTTCCTGAATGCATCATATGTTTCTACACCAAAGTACCACAAATGAACTAACTCATCTATTAGAGGTTGTAAGTAGACATCAATATTCCTTTTTGGACTATGAGGGCCTGGAATAATTAATGTCAAAAACATGAACGGAATCTTCATACACATCCAAGGAGGTAGGTTATACGGAGTCACGATAACAGGCCAACAAGAATAAGTGGTAGATGACATTCCAAAAGGTGTGAAACCATCAGCACAAAGGCCTAGCCTAACGTTCCTCGGCTCTGCTGCAAAAGGGGCATGGGTTCGATCAAAATGTTTCCATGCCTCTCCATCAGATGGGTGTGATAGTACACCAGGTTCTCTTCGATATTCATGATGCCATGTCATGTGTTGAGATGTATCCTTAGACATATACAGTCTTTGCAACCTTGGAGTTATTGGCAAATAGTGCATATACTTGTAAGATATATCTGCCCCTTTCTCATTACCTTGTTTCACAGGTTTATATCGAGGATGATCACATTTGTAACACTTCCGCCTACCTTCATCCTTCCCATAATAAAGTATGCAACCGTTTGGACAACAATCTATTTTTTTGTACCCGAGACCCAACTGTGAAACCATCCTCTTAGACTCATAATAACTCGAGCTTAATGTAGAATCTGGAATAAACTCTCTAAAAGTCTGCACAATACGGTCATAGCAAGTTTGGCTTATGTTAAAATCCGACTTGATGCTTAACAACCTAGACATTGCTGATAACGTGGAGTGTTTTTCACACCCTTGATGCAAGGGCTGATCTGCCTTAGACAACAATTCGTAAAACCTTTTAGCTTTAGGATTTGGAGCTTCATCATTTTGTATTTCGGGAACTAAATCTTGAACATCAGGGAAATGAAACTCATGAAACTCTGGTCCGGCAGCGTCCATTACCATGTTACGAATCAAATTTACAGCTTCACTACGACGGGGTACTTGTTGAGAGGTCCCAACTTCACTACGACCAGGTAGTTGTTGAGAGGTCCCTTGAGGATATTTCTCCCCGTGTGCGCTCACACATAATAATCGGAACAAACCCATACCTATACAAATCATACTTAGCATCTTCATTTTTTTTCCATACCTTATGATTGCACCTCGTACATGGGCAATTTATTGTGCCATCAGTAATTCCTCTAGTCCGTATAAAAGAATCTGCATGCTTGATGAACTCATCAATTCCGTCATAAAATGCTTGAGTGTCTATTTTATACATCCAATCACGAGCAGAACTTGAAGTCATCGGTTTTTCTTCGATTGATTAAGCCAATGAAACTTAGAATGGAACAACAATTAAATTGAGTAATCTGTTAATTGCATACTGTAGCAGTCTCTGTCCTTTATCACACAAGCATGTACGAGCTTAGTTAAGGCTGATCATACAATGTACTATCGTACGTGCAAGACCTGTAACAAGGTTACTGAAGTATATTTCTATCTTTTTCTATTTTCTCAGGAAAATAACAAAAATATGAAATAGGATCAAAAGATTCGAGAGGCGATATACACTTGAAGGGTTTCAAGATACCAACCCAAATGATAGATTGACCTAGATATAAATCTAACTGTTGAAATACACAAAGCATTGACGGGATCTATTTTGGGTTCATATAAATGAAAAATGTTAACAATGTAGATGATACTTTGATTATAACACCACTTCCTCTTATGTCATCCATTGATTATAACTTAAAGCAGCTTTTGAAGATATACTTTGATTAATCTCTTGGATAGCTAGCTAGTTAGGCTATATATCCTCTAGCTAGTCTGCTATATATCCTCCACATTGTGCTCAAGTTGTACTTTAACTCATTCACATTCATTTTAAACCCCAAATTGTCCATGTAAAGTATGCTTCCAGTTAATACTACGCACTGCCACAAGGTCCTCATCAAACACCACAATTTCATTACCATTTTCATCAATTTGAGTAGGTCTTAGATTCAGTTTATTATCCAAAATTCTTCCATTCATATTACAAATTGAATCAGCAAATTTGACCAGAACCTTCAATTTACGCTTAGATGATCTTCTTTTGGTAGATTTTTTAAATGCTACTCGAAAATGCATTCAAATTCTAAGGCTATTGCTTACAACACTACTAGTTTCAAGCTACAACTACGTCACCCAACACTTTAATAAATCAAAAAGCTATTGCTTACAACACTACAATTTATCAGCTTATGTTCATTTACAACATAAGCTTATGTTCTTTCTATACACTACAACATTACAATTTATCGCCAAACGTAACTTAAATAACTTATGCTCATTTACAACAACAATTTATCGGCTTATGTTCTATCTATACACTACTAGTTTCGCCAAACGTAACTTAAATAGTGTTTGAATTGCAATCCCAAACAACCCCTAAAACAGAGATGACTAAGAAGATAAGCATAAGTTAATAATCAAATCACAACACTAAAATACAAAATTATTATGTGTAATACAAAACGTATACCTGAGCCTGAGATAATGACGGAGATAATGACGGAGATGATGACGGAGATGATGACGGAGATGATGACTGAGACGATGACCGGTGTAATTGGGGGAATCGTTTGTGGAGATGATGGAGTATAACCGTTTACATGTTTTGGGGGAAATTGGGGGAATGGTGTAATTTATTATAAATTGAACTTTTTATATTTCTTATCTTTATTATTCATTAAATAAAGTTTAATTTATAATATAAAAAGTTTAATTTATAATAAAAGTTTAATGATAATAAAGATAAGAAATATAAAAAGTTTAATTTATAATATCTTTTTTATTAAAATGTTTACATACTTAGTAATTTATACTTTGTTATAACTGGGGATGGAGCAAGAGTTCCCGAAGGTGCCTGGGACCTTTATGGATTTTTTTGATGCAGTGTTAATTTTTTTTGAAGACATTTAAATTCACCTGGTTAATCGAAATGTGTTTTGATGTTTTAAAACATCGGTGTATCCAGTCATATTTGGTCATGGTGCCCGAGACCTCTAGTTCGCTAAAAGACACCTTTTTAAAAAGATAGTGACTATGGTAACAACATGTCGTAATTAGTGATGTTGATAGCGACTTGCTTTAGGAAGTCACAAATTAGAGACAAGATTATTGACATGTTGCAAAAAGTCATAATTTTGCGTCACTAGTAGCGATCGGTTTTTAGAATGTCATAAGCTAGCGGCATGTTTAGCTACTTCTTTAAAGATGTCACAAAATTAGAGACATAGTTAACAACATGTTGCAATAAGTCGCAATTGTTGTGACACTATTGGCGATGTATTTTTTATATGTCACAAATTAGCGGCACGTTTAGCGACTTCTTCAAAGACGTCACGAAATTAGAGACGTAGTTAACAACATGTTGCAAGAAGTCACAATTGTTGCGACACTAGTGGCGATGTACTTTTTACATGTCACAAACTAGCGACACATTCAACGACTTGATTGGTGACATCGTATTTTTTGCGACTTTTTAGTTGACTTAGAAGACGTGTAAGTCACTAAACATGTCACTACTTGGGTCGCAAATTTGCGACATAACTTCTTGAGTCGCTAAACATGTCACCAAATGGCTTATTTTTTGTAGTGTGCGCCGACCAAGTCGCCACCATTGCAACATGAGGGTCGAACTAGGTCGGTCGGCTCTAAAATTGACGAAGGGTGATTGTGCTGAACAGGGCCGTCCCGTGGATTTAAGGGGCCCTGTGCTATAGTCACAAGGTAAATACTTGGCAAGGTCGCCCTATAGATTTTGACATCATTGTTTTATAATCGCGAAAAATATAATGTCGCTTTAACTTAAACATTTAAAAGTTAACGTCAAGATTTATTTCCATGTCACTTTTAAAAGTTTATTGCACAACACATGATTCATGTACAGTGCTATATCAAAATTCATATATGCTATATTAAATCATTTTTAGCAAACAAGGACTAAAACTGTTAATTTTATAAGTTCTACTGCACTAGTTGGTAAATAAAAATAAATATTAAGAAGCAAAGGACAACAATTTAAACTTTGAGGGTGCAAAGTGACATTAGCCCAAAGTAATGATCTTCCTCCTACGCTTAAAACAACATACTTACCCTGAACCTGTATTTATCCATTTTTCTCAAGTTATTCAAAACAAAACAATATCAGCTTATAACATGAAAGGATCAACTAGCTTTATTGTTTTAGATCACTTTATCATCATTTTTAAGATAAAACTTGATTAAATCACGCTCGCTGCTTAAAATTTTGGGGCCCCGGTAAAAAGTTGAGGCCCTGTGCCGTCGACCACTCTGCACTTGCTGATAGCCGGCCCTGGTGCTGAAGGAAAGAATCAAGATTTTGTTTGTAGTAGCTTCGGTTAACAGGAGATGAATTATTTCCACAGTTATAACTAAAGTTATTGTTATTTGTAATTTAATTGTTTAATAAAAGTATGGCCGCATAACATTACATTGCCAGAAAATATAATCACAAGATACCCGCCACTGCATCGCGCGGGTACCCTGCTAGTATGTTTAACGTTGAATTGATAGTTTCCACTTTATATTATAAAACGGTAACGGTTTCTATGCAACATAAAACTTTTAAGGCCTTGTCATGGATTTTCGCCAATGGCACCCAGAAAATCAGAAAAGGCCCTGTAGTGACATGCATATGTATAAGATAAGTATGTAACGTATCAAAACTATCTAGCAGGAATAACCTCGGTCGAAATCGGATTTAATTTGACGTAATCGAACTAAAAAAAATCCAAACTACATAAACAAAAGCAATACGTGTATAGGTAACTAAGAATTTAGTTTCAAGTTACCTCATCCTCTCAACAATGTTTTAACTTGATTGTATTGAATTTGATTAATTCATATGAAAAAAGATCGAGCAATAACTATGGTGTCCCTCTTGTTAGAACGTACATTGCATTTACTCAAAGGTCCAAAATATTGTTAGACACATCAACCTCACAATCTTTATTGCATTTGGGGTTCGGTTTGGTAGGTAAATGTATAGAATCTAACTAGATCTTAGTTATTAATACAAATGGTTATTTTTGGATGTGTCTACTTAAATGAAATCCAGGCACAGATTAATTTTCGTTGTACATATTTACCTTTTTTAGAGGTTAAAAGGACGTAGTAAAAGGTTTACTTGAAAGTTAAGTGGGATGTAAGTAGGTGACAATGTATCCAAATATATAGAGTTTTCTTAACTAAGAATTTTATTTATTTATTTATTTATTTTTTTGGCAAAGGGTTTCTACACCCGTTGAATAGAAATATAAATTAGAGATTTTTTTGGTAAAAGGTTTGTTACATGAGAAAGTGACGATGAAACCACTTTATCCCTATTGCATCATGCAAACCTCTATCATGATTCGAACAAACT
This sequence comes from Chrysanthemum makinoi, assembly GCA_910596185.1. Lineage (NCBI taxonomy): Eukaryota > Viridiplantae > Streptophyta > Magnoliopsida > Asterales > Asteraceae > Chrysanthemum > Chrysanthemum makinoi. The sequence continues at coordinate 6,021,183 of OU343223.1, read as the reverse complement.
AAAATCACACCTACCAAAACATAAAATATATATCAAATGGATTAAACTACATCACAAAACTATCAATTGAAAATTTTATCCAATCAGCTACGTCACTTCAGTAGGAATACGTCAATGACCTAATGCCTTCACCACACTGGATGTTTTCCTCAAATGTAAAGAGGTAATCTTCAAACGCACCAATTCGAATAATAAGGTCACTTATCTTCTGTTCATTCCTTACGTCTTTCGAATGAATGCGATTATTTCGTTCTTGCCACAAAAATAAATAGAAGCAACAAATACTAAGCGACTTACCACGCCTGTGAAAGAGTTTCTATTCGAACTCGAGACTAGCCAAGCCACAATGTTTCTAGTTATTGAACACTTTTAGACATGTTCTTGTATTTAAGCACTCTCACCTGCACACGTACACTTGTCGAAGGTCTTTCTGGAATCAGTCTCCCTACTTTTCAGGTTATCTTGGGGTAGGGATAGGATCTGTTTATATTCTACTTCTCCATACCTCGCCCCGACGGGATTGGGTATGTTATTTTTGTTGTTGTTAATCGTAGTGATTGAAAATCAAGAGACTATTATGCTTACCAATTATCATACAATATGTACAATCAGATAATCAACACCAAACGATCTAGTGATAATGTTCTTAGTTTTCTCATAAAAGGTCAAGTGTTCACGCTAGTTGCGTACATTTGGAGGTGGCCAGAAAAACTGTCCTTATATAAATTGATGAGGCTGCATACATTTGAGTAAAAAAAATTCATCATGTTACGGTAACGTGAACAAGAAAAATCTCGTCTGTTTTTTTTTTTTTTTTTTTTTTTTTTTTAATATATTTACGATCCTAAGGCATAGGGTGTTTTGGGCCATGCTTATGTTTTCTGGAAGTAGTCTACATACTCTCTGATTTATTCTGCGATAAAAGTAAGATATATCTACATTATATCTCTCTCATATCCCGACTCAGCGAGATTAGATATCTTGTTGTTGTTCGCTGACGTGCAACCGCCAAGCACATGTTTACATGTTAGAAAGTGAAAGTTTTAGCTCTTTTAATATAAAAATGCATTTATGTTTATTTGGTTATTGAAACCCATAGATTCATACCACTTAGACTTGGTGGATTTTGATAAATCATTCATGTCGGCCATATTCCACCATTAATTTCACTCACACCACTCTATTCCTTCATATTTATTAAAAAAATATTCAAACCCAAATATATAAATCAAACAACATTTTTTGAACTATTAAACTCATTTTCATACCATCATATTATCATACGAATATCCATTTTGATTCCTTTAATCAAACCAAACGGACCCTTGATTGTGGTTACTCGTAGGTTTGAAGTTTGATGTTCATTAAATACATGTTCGAACTTTGAATATTAAAAATAAACAAAAAAAGTTAAGTAGATACACTTTAGGACTACGATAACAAAAGTACAAAACCTTTAATATATTAATTAATGATGTCTTTCAGAAAGAAAGAAATGGACAAAAAAAACTTGTTGCGGGTCAAATCAATCTCAAAAACACAAAAATCATACTATAGTAACTAGGTTACTTACATTAGGTGTCATGAAGAGCCAAAGTTATTAATTTGAGGTTTACGGGATTCTATATCACTTTAACAAACCTTCATAACTAGCTCTTTTCACTCATAACTAACCTCAACTTACTCATTTGGGGTCGATCATTTACAATTTTATTTTTTTTTATTCAAATTTCTAAATAAACTAAATTTATTTCATTAAAAATAAAAATACAATACAACACAATAAAAACCATACGAAACGTAAAATAAAGATATGGTAAAAAAAATATACGCACTTTCTTGTTTCGCTTTGAATATGGCATTTTCTTAAATGAAGTACTCCCTCCGTCCCATTTTTATTGTCCATGTTTCCTTTTTGTGATGTCCCAAATTAATTGTTCCCTTCCATAAATGGAAAAAGAATATAAATCAAGTTTACCATATTACCCTCACTTCAATTTAATATTACAAACTTTAAAGAAGTTATAAATTAATTAGTTAAGGGTAAAACTGTCATTGTGCAAAAAGTAGGAGAGAGAAAGCTGTAATTATGATGTTTTTCTTAAACTATTTGTTTTTTGTCGGTGGACAATAATTTTGGGACGGATGGAGTATTAGTTTTACACTTTTGAATTCAAAAAGAAAAATCAAAACACCCCCTTGGTTCTTAAACGGTACAGTTCGAGCGGGATAACCAAATTCAGATTTAAAATTCAAAATTCAAATACGAGCGGGATTATTTAATTTCAAATTGGAGCGGGATTTATTCAAATTCAAATTCAAAACTGCCTATATATACAACTCCACCGGAGTTATTTATCACACACAACCCATACACACAACTCACACACATATTCTCAACAATGTCTCACAAAGACTGTAGAAAACTAGAAGGGGGGTTGAATAATTTACCAATTAAAAACTTTGTTTTGAAACTTATTGAAAGATCAATTTATATTGATCTTTGATATGTTAATGAAATATGCAAGCAATATGTAAAGAGTAAATAAGGAAAGAAATGATCAAACCACAACAAGTTGTTTATAGTGGTTCGGTCTACAAGGACTCTTTTTTCTTGCCCTACTCCACTCCCCGAGTCTCACACTCGAGAGTTTAACTTCACTAGTCAACAAGCTCCTTTCACCGGCGGAGAAAACCTTTACACTTCGCTCACACTATTTCCGACACTAAGCTAGATGTCGAGTTCTTTCCAAGGGTACAACCACTCCCACACACAATGTATTTTGAGGACTAAAATACTAACCACTTACACTCACAAGATTATGATGGTTTAATACAACAATGAAGTATGAATCAACACAAGATCATACAACACTAAACAAACAAGACTTTCAACTTCTCGTTTGAAGCTTGAATGTGACTTGATCTTCTTTGCTACAAAAGAGATCACTAATATGATATGAAACTGAGTTAGAAAGGTTAGAGAGAAGATATGTAAGAGAGTATGATAGAAAGGGATGAAAACTACTTGGTTTGGCTTTGCTATTTATAGCCAAAACCATCAGCAAGCACCACGGACGGCGGACCCCTTGAAAGGGTTCAGCTCGTATATATTTTGGTGCCGCTTAGGTCCTGACAGAAGATATCAAGATCTTTGCCAAAGTCAACCATATCTATGTAAGATTGTGTAAGATATGAAGAGTACAAATCCACACAAAATATCTAATGAAATCTTCCAATGATTTCCATTATGCATCACATGATGTCATGTGTTGTTTTTCTATTTTTAGAAATATGCAAATACATAAGTAATGTTTATTTTTTAAGAAGCTAAAACATTCTAAGAACTATTATCATACATTATGCTTAGACTCATATTACGATATGATTAGTCACAATGTAAATGCTTTAAATGATGAGGATATTGTTTGAAAAAGCTTGTTTTAATATCTATAAACTTGACAAGCTTTAAGCTTTATATAAATTAAATTTACTTTTGTCGTTAACAAAACTTAGGTAAAGATCAAAAATATAAATAACGTTTAATGACGATATTTGTATTAACAATCTCCCCCTTTTTGTTGAGGACAAAATATAAATTTTATTTTTATAAAAGATACAAAGTTTGTGCAAGAGTTATAAAAATATTAGTTTTAGAACTTGAAAAGAAAATGATAATGTAAGTGTATGATGTTTGACTTTTTCAGAAAGTCAAAGTGTTCACTAGTTGATGCATGATGTTGACTTTTTCAGAAAGTCAAAGTATGCGGTTGACTTTTTTAAGAAGAATCAAGTATTACCAATGAAGTATCATGTTTGACTTTTTCAGAAAGTCAATGTATGCAGTTTGACTTTTTCAGAAAAGTCAAATATAAACAAGTTCTATATTTTCTCCCCCTTTTTGTCTCAACAAAAAGAAGAGGCGATGCGGAATGTAATGAGCCCGAGCCATTATCTCCCCCTTGATCAAAGCTCCCCCTAAATTGGGTGCTTAATGGGAAGATACATGGATTGTGAAAATAAAGCTACAAAAAAATGTTAGTAATAATGATCATTCACAAGCATTTCCAAACACTATGTAAAGGCACCAACAATATAAAAAACACCATTCATTAGTTAAAATTTCTCATGAATAAGAATCATGAAAAGAGAACACAATAATGTGTTTTAGTACAAGAAAGAAAATAATCCTAAGAAAAGAAAAACTTAGAAATGTTAAGCTATGACCATCCTAATGAGATGGTGGATGAGAAAGAGCATTGAGGCGCTCAAGGATGTGATTAAGGATGAACCTCATTTCCACTTGGAAGTCATGGACCATAACTCGGGTCCTATCAACGGTTTGGGCGGTTTGCTCACAAGTTGAGCAACCATGCCTAGGGGGTAGTATGTTTGGTGAGGTTGTGGTGGTGGAATGGTAGATGTGTTGGTGTTGGTGGTGATGTTTGGAGTGGTCATGATGGAGGCTAGCAAAGCATTTTGCATTTGCATAGTCTCACTTAGGTGAGAATCCACCATGTCTTTGAATTGGTGGAGGTGAAGTTGGTGTTTTTGTAGGTGGTGGAGTCTTGATCACAATTGGTGATTGAGTAGGAGTAGCCAAAGTTAGGCTTGTATCATCTCGGATGGGGGATGAGATTGTGAGTGGAGAAGACTCGGATGAGGAGCTCAAGTTTATGAAGCAACAAGGCCTCACGCTAATTCTAGCGGTTTTCTTGGAAGGTTTAGGAGAGGATTTTGTCATTTTTACTTGTGTTTTTCTTTGCTAGATGATGGTAAGAATGAAGAAGGTGTGAGGATGATCATGGTAAAACCTCTCAATTTATAGAAGTGAAAAATGATGGAGAAATGTGTTTGATTTGATGTTAAACCATAGAAGGGATGAGGTTCCTAATGATTTGGAAGTGGGTTAAATGCTAGTCATATCACCCAAGTCAAGCCATACAAGAGAGATGGAGTGAAGAAAAAAAGATTTGCAATAAATGTGTTCTAATGAGTGGAATTTCCTAACAATCAGATTACCCACGGATTTCAAGGTACCAAAAATTTGGTTCCTTCCTTTATGCCAAAGGGCTCCTTGGGTGAATTTTTCAAATTTTTTGAATTTTGGTGGGAAATGGATTTCTTATATGCCTAAGTGAATTATACTAGTTCTAATAAGGGTATAAACTAGTTAAGATTGACCTACAAGCAATGGATGGTAATTTTGGAATGACGAAAGAATCGAAATTTAAAAGTTACCAGGAGGATCCACGGCACCAAAAGTTTACACGGACTGACCCCTAAAAAGGGTGTCGCCCGTCCGCTTGCATGCGTACGGCGGTACCATTTTTATTACGACGGAACCAAAACGTTGGTGCCGCCCGATCCGGCAGGCAGAAAACTTGACAGAGTATATTTTAGGTGTCGAACTTTTCGAAACCTGAAATTTTTCTCAAAACATGTGACACTAAACATTTCTAGTTAGGAAAAGTAAATAACACATGTACAAACATAATGGAGCATAGATTTTGAGCAAGGCCAAGTGATTTTCACATTATAGTGAAAATGGGTAAAATTTGATAGCATACTTGTGCTATCTCCCTGCATAAGATTGTTAGCATACATCATTGTTTCAAGTTATATTATCATCCTACAAGATAAAAACAACCAAATTGTATCAAACATTAGAGATAATGTATTGTTCCAAACGCTCCTTAAAACGATTCTCACTTATCCAACTTCTTGTAGATCTTGGTCATCATTCTACCAAGGCACTTGAACATCCCCTTGGTTTGCTTGAACTCCGTTGATTCATTTTCAATCTCGGGAAGAGATGCATAATACTCATGAGGTGGAAGTCGAGAGTTTGGAAGACCATCATCCGAGCTATTTGATGATGATGATGATGGAGTTGGAGGTTTTGCTCTCTTGCCTTTTGTCTTAGGAACTCGTGCATCACTCAAAGGTACAAATATGTGAGGAATGAGCTCATAGTGAAGGTGCATTCCTTTTGGGCTTGGTGGAATTGGTGCAAAGGATCTATAGAGACGGGTGAGAAGCATCCCGTATGGGAGAGCAACCGATCCTTGTGTTGGAATATCAATCATTCTCCTAGCAATATAGTAGGCTAAATTGAATGGTTGACGAGTGGACAAGTTGTAGAGCATATGACAAAGACAAGCATTGATGTGATCCCTATTTCCTATGGTGCTAATGACGTTGGCTCTAAGTAGTTCTTCCCATTTCCTAAATTCAGGCATAAGTTTATTTAGCTCCATTCCATATGGATCTCGGTTCACTTCTTTTCCTTTTCGGGTGACTCGGGTTGTATCTCCCCTTGGGATAAATAGGTGCTCACGGATGACATCTTTATTTGCTAAAGGTGTTTGGTAGGGAGAAGTGCGGTCATTGATTGCATCAAGAGTGGTGAGTGACCACTTATCCGAGTAGACACATGTCCCTCGGTTGGGAATTCCTAGCAATTGAGCAAAGTTGGTTAAGGTGATGGTGTAGTCATTTTGATTGATTTTAAACCTAAGACAAAACTCATCATCATCTTCATCACTAAATCCGGTCACACTAGCATAGAACTCTAACACAAACCTAGGACAAATTGGTTCATCGATGTCAAGAAGACAATCGAAATGAATGGCGGCTAGTTCTTCACGGAGATTGGTATTTTCAATGAAAGATTGGTGAATGGTTCTACCCTCATGGAAATACCTTGATTCTAGACTCTTAAAGATTTCTACTTGTTCCTTGGAAAGTCCTTTGGTTTTGTGATATTTGGGAATGTAGCCAAGGGTGTCCTTGTGATCATAGAATCTTGCGGCTACCATGGTTATTCCTAGGAGCAAGAATTAATATGTTAAAAATGAGAATAAATTTTAACGTTTTATTTCTAGTGTGTGCCTATATCAAAACGATTTGGAGTTGCGGTTATCTCTACTCATTTTATGCATAAAAATGGTTTTAGTGGGGTGTTTGGCAAATACCATGAGATAACCCAAATGCTCCTAATTCAATGTGGCTTCATTTGAATATACCCGGGAATGCATATTAGTTATGCAATACCTTTAGTATTCAAGAGCATGCAAGTGATGAAAGTCTAACGTTTTTATTTGTATTAATAATAAAAAATTGTTTTCCTACAAGTGAGAAGCTTTTCAAAAATTTTGACATTGGGTGTTTGGTTATTTGAATAAGGCCTTATAGTTATTATCTATTGATTAGTGGGAAGCATGATTTGTTTATGCAATATGATAATGTAGTACCTAATTTCAATGACTAGTAATGCAATTTGCCAATTGAATTCATATTTAGTACAAAAGCATACATAAACCCCATGTAATGATTTGTAATGGTTTTGTGCACAAACAAGAATCTTAGACTCAGAATTTAGAGATAAAATGTAGTTAGGATACTTACAATGATGTTATCTCCAGTGATTAGTGAGTGGGAAGGTGTCAATAATGAGTTTGGTTTAATGTTTACACGTTTTGGTAAAGTGGGTTTTGAGGAAGAAGATGTTTTGTAGGTAGCAGCTTTTGCTTCAGAGACACCACGGACCGCACGGTACCAAATTTTGGTTCCGTCCGTGTTGTCGTTTGGTGTCGTGGCTACAGTAGCAGATACAAAACAAAATTGTTTTGTTTTGACTATTCTAATGTTTTGGGCTATGTTTATCCTACATGTTTGGTTCCATTAACCCTAAACCAAGTCTAAGAAGATTAAAAGGTTCTCGTTTAAGAGGCTTAGTTAAGATGTCGGCAATGTTGTCTTCGGAGGATACTTTCTCTATTGAGATGTTTCCTTTTTGAACATTGTCGCGAAGAAAGTGATGACGGATTTCAATATGCTTTGTACGAGCATGTTGAACGGGATTCTTGCTGAGATCGATGGCTCCTTTGTTGTCGCAAAGTATAACAATATCGTTGAGATGAATTCCGTAATCTACGAGAGCTTGCTTCATCCAAAGAGCTTGTTGACATGCTTTTCCTGAGACGTACTCTTCAAGTAGTTGAGATGGCTAAAGCCGTTTGCTTCTTTTCAAACCATGAGGTGAGACAATGTCCAACAAAAGTGCAAATACCACTTGTACTTTTTCTATCGACATAGTCACCGGCATGATCCGAGTCGGCATACACTATGGTTTCTACACCCGTTCCTTTGGGATACCATAATCCTAAACACGTTGTTCCCTTAATGTATCTAAAAATCCTTTTTAAGGCTTCTAAGTGTGATGCCTTTGGGTTTTCTTGAAAGCGAGCACATAGACAAACACTAAACATAATGTCGGGTCTACTAGCCGTAAGATAGAGTAGGCTACCAATCATTCCTCTATATTTAGTGTTATCTATGGATTCACCTTCCTCGTCCTTGGTGAGTTTAGTGTCCGAGGACATGGGTGTTTTAGTTGGTTTGGAATCTTCAAGACCAAATTTCTTAAGCATGTCTTTTATATATTTAGATTGGTTAAAAAATATGCCATCTTCTAGTTGTTTAATTTGAAGTCCTAGAAAGAAATTTAATTCACCCATCATACTCATTTCAAACTCGTCGTGCATGATTTTAGAGAAATCATCACATAGCTCTTGACAAGTTGATCCGAATATAATGTCATCAACATATATTTGAACAATGATAATATGTGATTCCTTTTTCTTGGTAAAAAGAGTATTATCTACTAATCCCATAGTGTATTTGTTATCAATAAGAAAAGTCTTAAGTCGGTCGTACCAAGCTTTTGGTGCTTGCTTAAGACCGTATAATGCTTTCTTGAGTTTGAAGACATGATGTGGTTTCTCAAAGTCGGTAAAACCGGAGGTTGAGCAACATACACTTCTTCGTTAATAAACCCATTAAGAAAAGCACTTTTAACATCCATTTGAAATAATTTAAAGTCATAAGCACATGCATAAGCAAGTAATATTCTAATAGATTCAAGTCTAGCTACCGGTGCATAAGTTTCATCATAATCAATCCCTCTTGTTGATTATAACCTTGTGCAACAAGCCTAGCTTTGTTTCTAGATACTACACCATTTTCGTCCATTTTATTTCGAAAGACCCATTTTGTTCCAATTATAGTTTGATCTTTAGGTTTTGGAACTAATTTCCAAACATCATTTCTAACTAATTGGTTTAATTCTTCTTGCATGGCAATTACCCATGATTCATCTTTTATTGCTTCATTTATGTTTTTGGTTCAATGGTGGATACAAAACAAAAATAATTACTTTGATTTTGGGCTTGTGACCTTAAGGTTCTTTGATTAAGTTGTCCTATGACCTTTTCTAAAGGATGACTTTTAGATTCTTTGATGTTTACAATCTCTTTATTTAATGGTTCATCTTCCTTGTTATTATTAATTATTTCTTGACTTTCTATCATTTGACTTTCAACTAAGTCATCATCTACCAAAGGTGATGTCTTAGAGGGAGGTGGACTTTCGTCGAATGTTATGTTCAACGATTCCTCGACTATCATTGTTTCTTTGTTTAGGACAATGTAAGCTTTACTAGTTTGAGAATAACCAAGAAATACACCTTCATAAGACTTTGGGTCAAACTTGGTGAGATAATCTTTAGTATTAAGAATAAAGCATTTACAACCAAAGACTCTAAAATATCCTAAAGTTGGCTTTTTACCTTTATAAAGCTCATATGGTGTTTTGTTTAAGAAAGGACGTATTAAGACTCTATTTAAAATATAAGTAGAAGTGTCAACGCGTTACACCAAAACTTTTGAGGAATGTTTTGTTCATTAAGCATTGTTCTACTCATTTCTTGAATTGTTCTATTTTTACGTTCTACTACTCCATTTGATTGAGGTGTTCGTGGAGCCGAAAAGTTATGTGTTATACCATTTGTATCACAAAAGTTTCCAAATTGAGTTTCGTTGTCAAATTCACGACCATGATCCGCTTAGATCGACACAATTTTAACACCTAGTTGATTTTGAATTTTCTTTCTAAGAATTTCAAATTTATCAAAAGCTTCATTTTTGGTTTTCAAAAATAACGCCCAAGTAAACCTTGAGTAATCATCTACTATGACCAAAGTGTATAAGTTGCCTCCATAGCTTCTTATAGCGGATGGACCAAACAAGTCCATATGTAATAATTCTAGACACTTAGATGTGGACACCATATTTTTAGATTTATGACTACTATGGGTTTGTTTACCAATTTTGCAAGCGCCGCAAAAGTGTTGGTCATATTTTAGTTTTGGTAAATTCCTAACTAGCTCTTTGAAGATAGGTTTTGTATAAGTCTCATATTAGCGTGACCTAAGCGTCTATGCCAAAGAGATGAGCTATCATCTAATGTTGTTAGGCAAAGTTTGTCATTAGATGTTTTATCTATTTTCATGACGTATATGTTATTTTTCCTAACTCCTTTAGCTATGGTGATACCATCTTTTAGTATTTTACTACCATTTTCATCAAATAGTACTTTATACTTTTTATCACATAATTGGCTAATACTAAGTAGATTAAATCCTAACCTATCTACATGAGCAACATTTTCAATAGTTAGGGAGTTATGAGCGATCGTACCTTTGCCAATGATTTTGCTTTTGAGATTGCTACCAAAAGTGACATTACCTCCGTCATACTCTTGGTATGATGAGAAGAGACTTTGTTGCCCGTCATGTGTCGTGAGCATCCACTATCTTTTATCCATTCATCGGGTTCCAATCCAACTTTCAAGCATACCTAAGAAGCAAATAACTCAAGCATTTGGTCCCCAATATCTCATGGGTCCGTTTGGGTTAAACATACCATTTATTTGATTCATGTATGGAAACGATGGGTAAGAGTTCCATGACATGTAAACTGGAGTTTGATATGGTCTAGGAAAGTTTTGATTCCAACCGTTGTGTTGGTAGTTGGGTTGTACGTTGTGGTTGCTCTTAGGAAAGGGGCGTTTGGAAAAAGGTGTTTTATATCGTTGTTGAGTAGTTTTTGATCTAAATTCAGTTTTAGCAAGTCCTACTCCCGATGTAACAGTTGGTTTTAGTTTAACACTATCCTTGGTTTTCTTTGTTACTTTGACAAATTCATTACAGTCCGTATCACAAACATTCGTCTCTGAAGTACCCACGGCACCATTTGGTTCAACGGACGGAACCCTTATTTTAGGTCCGTCTGGTCCGTGCTGTACTGCAGCAGTTTTGACAGTTTGTTCATCCTTTTCGGCCATTTTGTTGTGACTCTTTGGAATTAATACCTCATTAAATCCTAGCCCATTCATATCTCCTGGTGTTTTATGTATTTTAACTATTTCATCGACAAGTGCGATGTTCTTGTTAAACCTTTTAAATTTAGAATTTTGTTCGATTAGAACATCTTGTGTGAGCTTTAGTTTTTCTATTTCAAGATTAAGCTCTTGACATGATTTACAATCATCGTCATTTGCTTTTCCCTTTTCAAGTCGTTTTGCTTTTTCTTTTAACTCATAAACTTCATTTTCCAAAATTCCTTTTTGGTTTTTAAAAATTTATTTTTAGTTATGATTTTTAGACTTAGCTCACACAATTGATTATATTGTTTTTGCAAAGTGTCATCATCAATAGAAGAATAAGAAGAGTCGGAAAGTACCTCGTTTGACTCATGTGCCATTAGAGCGATCTCTTCCTTGCTTGATTCTTCATCGTCTTCACTATCACTCCAAGCACCACTTACAAAAGCTCGTTGAGTTTTGCTTTTAGGTGGCTTGGGACATTCTCCTATGAGATGACTTGCATCACCACATCTAAAACACTTTCTTTCACCTTTACCCTTTTTGTCATCCCGATCTTTTCGGAATGGCTTCTTTTCTTCTCGAGGTTGTCTTACAAACTTTCCTCTTCTTCTAAAGAACTTCTTAAAGTCTCTAACGGCCATGGCATACTCCTCATCTTCACTACCTGAGCAAGATTCGTCATCATCACTTGATTCCGCCTTTGCTTTTAGAGCAACGGATTTGATCTTCTCCCTTCTTCCTTTGATGATCTCCGAATCTTTCTCCATCACCATTTCGTGTACTTTGAGGTTACCGATTAGCTCGTCTAGTGACATTTTTGAGAGATCTTTTGATTCTTCAATAGCGGTCACTTTAGCTCTCCATTTGGGATGGAGTGCTCTAAGAAATTTCCTGACAAAGTTCTTACTACGAAAAGATTCATCAAGTGCTTTAAGTGATGATATAATAATATTAAAGCGAGCAAAGCCACAATCAATGGTTTCATCTTCAGGGATAACAAATTGTTCATATTGTTGAACAAGAAGGGGGGTTGAATAGTTTACAAATTAAAAACTTTGTTTTGAAACTTATTGAAAGATCAATTTATATTGATCTTTGATATGTTAATGAACTATGCAAGCAATATGTAAAGAGTAAATAAGGAAAGAAATGATCAAACCACAACAAGTTGTTTATAGTGGTTCTGTCTACAATGACTCTTTTTCCTTGCCCTACTCAGCTCCCCGAGTCTCACACTCGAGAGTTTAACTTCACTAGTCAACAAGCTCCTTTCACCGGCGGAGAAACCTTTACACTTCGCTTACACTATTTCCGACACTAAGCTAGATGTCGAGTTCTTTCCAAGGGTACAACCACTCCCACACACAATGTATTTTGAGGACTAAAATACTAACCACTCACACTCACAAGATTGTGATGGTTTAATACAACAATGAAGTATGAATCAACACAAGATCATACAACACTAAACAAACAAGACTTCCAACTTCTCGTTTGAAGCTTGAATGTGACTTGATCTTCTTTGCTACAAAAGAGATCACTAATATGATATGGAACTGAGTTAGAAAGGTTAGAGAGAAGATATGTAAGAGAGTATGATAGAAAGGGATGAAAAACTACTTGGTTTGGCTTTGCTATTTATAGCCAAAACCTTCAGCAGGCACCACGGACGCGGACCCTTGAAAGGGTTCCGTCCGTTATATATTTTGGTGCCGCAGGTCCTGACAACAAGATATCAAGATCTTTGCCAAAGTCAACCATATCTATGTAAGATTGTGTAAGATATGAAGAGTACAAATCCACACAAAATATCTAATGAAATCTTTCAATGATTTCCATGATGCATCACATGATGTCATGTGTTGTTTTTCTACTTTTAGAAATATCCAAATACATAAGTAATGTTTGGTTTTTAAAAACTAAAACATTCTAAAAACTACTATCATACATTATGCTTAGACTCATATTATGATATGATTAGTCACAATGTAAATGCTTTAAATGATGAGGATATTGTTTGAAAAAGCTTGTTTTAATATCTATTAAACTTGACAAGCTTTAAGCTTTATATGAATTAAATTTACTTTTGTCGTTAACAAAACTTAGGTAAAGATCAAAAATATAAATAACGTTTAATGACGATATTTGTATTAACAAAGACCTCTCCCAATAATTCCCCAGTCCACAACAAGTGCCAAAAGATATCTTTTCACGAGAAGATGAAGTTTATCACACTCCACCAGAACATATCTTTCCGGTATTCCAACCGGAAAATGAATCGGTAAACACTCCACCGGTTAACACTCCACCGGTGGACCTCCAAAACAATCCGTTTAACTTTACTGAGGATTATCTTCGAGAACTTGAGCAGGATGAGGCAATATTGAGAGAGATACGAGAAAATGAGGCACGAGAGGAAGCTGCCGTATGGGAGGGAAGCTAGGGATACAGAACATCTTAGGCAGAACTGGTTTGATATTATAGAAGCAAAGTATTATGATGGCGAGTTTAGGTCCTCTTCGAATGAGGAGGGTTATAACTCAGATGATTCCTTTTCTTAATTTGTAGTTTTATTTTCTTTACTTTCGTGGCAGTTTGTATTAATCGTACTATGTATTTCATGTTTTCACTTTAATGTTTAATGTAATTTGTGTTTTAACTTTAATGTTTAATGTAATTCGTATTTTAAATGTTATGTGTGTTTTATAGTGTTAAATATGTGTGTTTAAAAAAAAAAAAAAAAAAGGTAATAAAAAAAAATAAAAGACTTCTCCCATCGTACAAATTTTACCCTCGTCGTGCAGAAGACGAGGGTTGGAATGGCGAGCAATAACAAGGGGGTGGTGTCACGGCGAGGCACAACAAGGGTGCCAGGTGGCCCGGCGAGGCACAACGAACATCACACCGTGTTCTCTTACTTGCACATGTTACCTACAAACGAATGCGATTGTTGCATGATTTTTACTCTTTCCGTTTCGAAATTATAGTCCATATATATATATATTTTATTTTTGATATCTCAAAATAATTGTTTAGTTTCTATTTTAAGTAAGAAAAAGAAAATTTAGTGCGAGAATATTATATTTGAGTGGTTGATAATTATAATGGTCACTTTTATTAAACTTTATATTTTTTGTCTCCTGACAACAATTTTGAGACGAAAAGAGTACTATTTTGGTGATGTTGATGGTTCGACGATCGGGTTTGTTATATGAGGTAAACAGATGAGTGATTAAAACCTAAAACCGGTACGATCAGCACACATGTGGCATGTAGAGTCCTTTCAAATAATTGTTGTACGCACAAAACTTACGATTTTGAACTTATATTTCCAGGATAAAGTTATATGAATTGCATGTATTCAATCGCTAGATCTTGAGACTACACGTAAAACGCTCAGCTAATAATAAAACATATTAACCATGTTGTTAAAGATATTCAGAACTATATCTTAGCATCCACTGAAATCTTTGTATTTAGAAAAGAATCAGCTAGTTAATATTATTTGATCGATATCTATGAAAACTTTTTAACCAAAAACTTAATGTTAAAAGATCATCAGGCCCAGTTTTGGAGCTCGGCCCAAACCCACTCAACTACCCAAAACATTAACAACTTTACTTAATAAAACTATGTATTAAATCAAACTTCTTTAAAAAATGAACATTTTTTAATAAGTTGTAGAACGACCTCATTTGGTAATTGTCACATAAAAATAGCTAGATAGGTCATAAAATTGTCAATATCATATTATGGAGGCTTATGACTTATATGAATGAGTTATATAATATTTCGCGGATTTGAGTAGTTAATGCCCTCTGACGAATTGAAGTTTTTGTATATTTGATCAACTACTTTAGGAGCCTCAGAATTTTTTTATTGTACTAATTTGATTCATTGTTACGACGATTGGATATTAAAACACTCTAGGCAATAACAAAACTTGGAGAATAAATTACACGGATAGCATTGAACAACATATATGTATAGTCTCTTGACACTTTTTGACGTATATAGTGCATTACTCGAAAACCCTTAACACCCTGAAGTCTTACTGTTAGAATTATACAGCCGTTAAAGTAAGAGAATTAATGTGGTGTTAAGACTATGTTTATCAACAATCTATCACAACCCAATATCTACTAAAATATTATTTTTTCTTTTCTTCACCTACACAACCAATCTATGCCTTTTTATCAACAACCCAACCCAACCTATACATACAACCAATCAATTCTTTAAAAAAAATGAAAAATAAAGCAAATAACCATTCACTAGCCGTCATGTGGCAGATTAAAGGTTGGCAATCTAGATTGCCGTGTGACCTTGGTTGCTTCATTAGGTTGCTTATTTTTAATATAATATTATTTTTTATGTTGTTTTTGTCCTTCAATAGGTTGACAACCTATACGAATAAACATAGCCTAAGAGTTTCTAAGTTACGATCTATCTACGTCAAAACAAATCAAGAGACCATATGTGTTGTCTACGCTAGCCACATAAACAAATTCGTGTAATTTACTCAGACTCGTAATTAAATTCTGAAAAGGAAAATCCGCTAGCACAGCGGTGAGGCACTAGGGAGTTTTCCTACGGCCCAGGTTCGAAACCCACCAAAGTGTGGGGAACGGCCTGGATTAAATCCCATCCCTTAGGGGGTGATATGGGGTCTATGGTGGACGTTATGTCGTGGTTTTCTTCGCAGTACGTTGGGAATGATTGTGGCGGGATCAGTTAGAACAACCGTCCCCAGGTTGGCAGCCTCCATGTAATAAATAGGGGTGGGTTGATTCAGTATTATGAAAGATGTATCAACTGTCAAAAAAAAAAAAAAGGAAAAAAGAAAAAAAAAAAACTTTTTTTTTCTTCACAATTTGCAACTTGTTGATGAAAGTGTAGTAGTTCACAAACGTACATTAGACGAGGACCACATAATTGAGAAATGGACAAAAAATGTTGTTGTGGGTCAAATCAATCTCAAAAACACAAAAATCATACTAACTAGGTTAGTTTACTTGCACATGTTACCTGCAAAAGAATGTGATTGTTGCATGATTTTTACTGCATTCGTTCAAAATTATAATTCATATTTTCTTTTTGCTATATCTAAAAATAATTATTTTATTTTTATTTTAAGTAAGAAAAAGAATTTAGCGAGAAAATATCATATTTGAGTAGTTAAGAATTATAATGGTTTCATTTTGATTAAACTTTATGATTTTTGTCACATGACAATAATTTTGAGACGAAAAGAGTACTATTTTGGTAATGTTGATGGTTCGAAGATCGAGTTTGTTATCTCAATTAAACGGATGAGTGATTTAAACCTAAAACCGGTACGATCAGCACACATGCATGGCATGTGGAGTCCTTTCAAATAATTGTTGTACACACAAAACTTACGATTTTTAGCTTATTTTTCCAGGATCAAGTCATATGAATTGCATGTATTCAATCGCTAGATCGTTAGACGGGTACACGTAAAACGCTCAGCTAATGATGAAACATATTAACCACGTAGTTAAAGATATTCAGAACCATATCTTATCATCTAATGAAATCTTTGTATTTAGAAAAGAATCCGCTAGTTAATAACTTAATATTATTTGATCAAATATTTATGAAAACTTTTTTCAGTTTTTGAGTTTTAACCAAAAACTATTGAAATGTTAAAAGATCATCAGGCCCAGTTTTGGAGCTCGGCCCAAGCCCACTCAACTGCCCAAAACATTCAACTCTACTTTAGTACTTCATAAAACTATGTATCAAACTTCTTACAAAAAAATATCATACATTTTTCAATAAGTTGTAGAACGACTTCATTTGGTAATTGTCACATAAAAATAGCTAGAGAGGTCATAAAATTTTGGTCATGTGTTTGAAGCGATTATAAGTGTTTGTATAACATGTAACATTTGGAACGTAATAGTCAAGTGATGGTTACAAAATGTCTGTTAATTTAGTTCATTGTTACCAGGATTGGATATCGAAACACTCTAGACAATAACATAACTTGGAGAGTAAATTACACCGATAGCGTTGAGCAACATATATGTAGAGTCTCTTGACTTTTTTTATGCATACAGCTCTTTACTCGAAAACATACTGCTAAAATTAAACAGCCCTTGAAGCAAGAGACCGTGGGTGTTAAGAGTTTCCAAGTTACGATCTATCTACGCCAAAACAAATCAAGAGACTATACGTGTTGGTCTACGCTAACCACATAAACATATCCGTGTAATTTACTCAGACTCGTAATTATGAAAACTGATTTACTAAGAAATGGTGTATACACATGTAAACGCGTGTCAATGTGGTGAATTAAAATCTGAAAAAAAAAAGTCTTCTTTTTTTCCTCGCAATTATTTGCAACTTTTCGATGCAGGCGTAGTAGTTCACAAACGTACATTAGACGAGAACCACATGATTGATTTATATGAGATCAGTGAACCACTAAAGGCTGATATGGACTTGTATCAGTTTTTACCAATATTTGTAAAGCAACATTTCTAGTTACTCTATAAAAAATTTCTGTTGGCCAAGTAATATGTTTTTAGTTTTCACTTTTAGTTAAAAGTCCAAATACTAGTTAATTCTTAGTAAGAGTGCTCGGTGTGTTCCCCTACCCGCTCGTTATAGGGTGTTTTAGGTGTCTATAACGGCGCCATACTGGACAGTGAGGTGCGTTATGGGCACGTTATAGGTGTTAGTTGTATGTTTACTATAGGCCCAAAGGTACTTTTTAAAGGCCAAAGCCTGAGTGTCACTAGTTAGGGTTTACACGGTTTATTATGTATGATTCTAGAACATTGAATTGAAGACGAAACAATACCATCTTACATGTCTAAAGTAAACAAATAACTAACAATAGGGTCACCACAAACCCTATAATGGTTGTTTTTCCGGTGGGTTTCTATCTGATTGAAATGACAGGTATTTAGATAAAAGTGAAAAAAAAAAGACTTCACAACCGCCTCCAAACGTGCCAATGTACCCGCCCTCAAATCTGATCCAACGGATTCGGATTTTGATTCTCTGTTGATTCCGGGTGCTTTTGCCATCCCCGACTATGATATGCACTCAACCAAAAATGTATTTTACCTTGCAATTGGAACAAGAGAACTAGAGAAGCAATGAAACACAACCAAAGATGTCACTTTCTTAAAAAAGGTAATCCCATTATGGGTATCTCTCCAACTCTTCATCCAATATTTTTGTTCCAACAAGTACCACCCTTTCATTTTTCTTTTATTCAACCTTTTTAATTAGAGTGGGGTACGGTGTGAATAAATATCTTGTTTATTTTCAACTTCTAACAAATGTGACTTTAGTGAATATGCGTGTGACTTGTAACGAGTGTAACTAATAAAACAGAAGTTGTCTACGTTGAAATAAAATCTCAATGGTGACTAGTGACATGTAGATCTGTGAATCGTTTCATATAGCTTACAAAAAGTATGAAAAGTACTTGATTTGGTAGTGTTTCGCCGTTTTGGTTTACTATTTCTACCATTCCGGTTAAAGTAAGAGATCAACAAGAACCTCGGCGAACACAATTCATACCCAATGCGTGCATGTCAAGTGTCGAAAAAAGAACCAAATTACAAAGATGGAAACCTCATTAGTAGTCAAGTGAACTTATTCATACGTAGCCAATTAGTTGATAAATTCATTCTACATAATAAAGTTGTCCATTTAGGGTCCGTTTGGTGTGAGGGTTTTACGTTTAAAGAATGAAGCCAAAGATGTATTCATTCGTTTGGTAGTAAATCTTGAATTCAATACAGTGTTCAAAACCTTTGATGAAGGGTTTTCAGAATTACTGACCCACTAGGTGGGATTACAATTACAACCCTCTTTCATCGAAATTTCTATTTACATTGTCTTTATTATTTATTTTTTTAGGGTTATTGACTTTGAAAGTGGGCTCTTTTTTGTTTTTAACTACTTTGAATGTACTTAAATAATAATAAAGTACAATTCCAATCCTTATACAAAGTGTGTATAACAAACAAGTTTTATACTTTTATTCTTTTACATAAAATCCAAATCTAAATCTTATACTAAATTTAAATCCAAATCCAAATCTTAATCCTAAATCCATTTATAAACCAAACGGACCCTTATTTTGTTTATTATCTTTCTCCACTACAGCCTAAAAGTTAATCAACAAATAATATGGAGTGACCTAATTATTGACAATGACTCAATCTCTAATCATTATTTAACTTTATCAAACTTTAAAATTTCTTATATAATTTCTTTAAAGTTTTACAAGAGAACTTTGATACACTTCATTTTTACGATTTTAGACGCGACTTAACCGAGTTATTCCGTAGTTATAACACGATCAATGAAGTTCGAATCAATCGACAAAAGCTGTGCTACTTGTTCCACAGGACTACTTAACTTTGGCTATATTTATGAGTTAAAATTCGAAATATATTTAACTTCAAGTCTAAATAATGGGAGCAACAAAAATACGAAAATTGTTCATTTTTATACAATTCGGGTGGGTTAACCGTCAAACCCGGTTTGGCTCCAAACAGCATCCCGAACCCGACTCAAATCACGACCCTTTAGAGTCCGACCCACGCCCTCAAAAACGGACCTATGGCTACGCGCCAAATACTCATGTGGTGGGACCATATGATCAGATGATGACTCATCATCCGAGTCATCATTATGCATAGACTCTACCGAGTCAACTCGGTATATCTTTGACCAATCTGGCACGTTAACCGGTGCTGACGTGGCAACTTGACGCCCACGTGGCGACGCCACGTCACCACCGTTCCGAAACTGGTGAACTATTCTCTTTCCTTGCTGATCATCAAACGCCACAGAGAGTCCAGCTCTACGGCGGTTGCCTTTGATGGCGCGTGGTGTGTTCCACGCGCCATCAATGGGATGGTTTTTTTCGGTTTTTTCAATGACCATGTCATCGACCATAGACCACATGTCGTCTTCTCCTAGCTCCACGTCATCGTCCACGTGGACGTTGTTGTTGTAGCTTCCTAAAAACCTTTCACTCTGGCTAGTTGTGAGTTTGCGGCCTTTTGCCATTGATCATAAGCCGTACGGACGGAGAAATTTGTCACAGGGTATGCACTTTTATTGACAAACCAAATTTAGTTTATCAAAGTATAGAGTGACCCTTGTTTTAGAACTTGTGTTCTATATATAATGTTTGATATGATTGAATACTAGAAATGTGATGTGAATTTGGAGTGAATTTGATGTGAATGTGAATTTAAATAATGTTGAATTGGACCCATATTTGGCATAAGTACATTATGGCGAGACTAGAAGACGAAGCTTGTCACATTTTTATAAAGTTTTGAAGGTGACATGCAGTAATTTTTAGAATCATATTCTCACTTTCACACGAGTGACTTACACGTGCAAGAATAATTTACCCAAACGAATTTTTGTAACCAAAATGTTTTGAGAAAGTAGATATGTCAATTTGATAAATCAAGTTGTTGAATCATAATGCACACGAAGAAACATATTGTGAGACCTATGCAATACATTGTGTCGAAAAAGTGATAAATGGTAACGGTTGAAAGGGAAAAAAGAGGACGGTTTGTATGCAATCGACAATGGAACAAAAAATGACGAAGAGATTTGGATTTTTTCTTCATGTGTTGTTGTCTAATGTCTTTTAGAAGAATGGACACGATGTCCTCAAGTCCATATGGGTACAAAGTACAAAGAAGTGCTTGTTTTAGTGTTTTCCTTATAAATGGGGCAGTAGCCGTGGTGCAACCAACGGCGATCACCATCAATCTTACGTATTAATTTTGTTATCTACATTTTGAAAAGAAAAAAAATCGGTTGCTTATTTAGAGTAAGTTTGTTGGAATCACTCCTAAACAGTATCTCAAGTATTTATATTTCATATGTAATAGGTAGCTTTATTATGGCCTTTATGTTTGTTTAAGGTCAAGCTTATGTAGAAGGCCCATAAGCTTGACCCAAGCCCAATAAGGATAGGAAGGGAACTAGGAGTGTTGCCCTCGTTTCCCTCCTATAAATCTCTTATAAAGCCTTCATTTGAAGGTTGGTTGTTCAAGTTTTTTCTCTTTCACTCATACCTACGCATAACCGGTCATATTATTGTTTGTGTGTGTGTTAGATCTTGTTCAATTGCCTCATCTCCTTTCTTATAAGCTTGTGTTGTAAAACTAGTGACCTAACAATGGTATCAATCGCCAAATAGTTGGGTGTACTCGTTTGTTTTTGAAGCTTTGTTTTTGTGACTTACTGCGTAAAGATAGCAACCTTTGGTTATCTTAAAAACTCGTTTTTACACTTTTTAATCCAAGATTCTTGTACTTTCAATGTTTTGAGGTGTTAAAATACTTGTTTTTGGCAAAAAGTTTCAAACTTTCTGCGTGGATTTCACGTTTTAAGCTTGTTTTTGTTCATTGGGTGTGATTCTACGCGTAACCCGTTTAGCGGTGATTTGGTACATCAAAATTCACACTTTTGTGTTCTTTTGGTACTATTGAAGCTATTCCATAACAAAAATCTGGTTTAGAAACACATTTGGGCAAAATCTAAGTTACGAGTAATCTACGTATCAAAACCCTAAAATTACGCGTAAGATTTTCCTTGGTTTGATCTTCATTTTACGGTTTTATTAGTGTTTTCTTACTTGGATAAGTCACGAAAATACGTCGACTTTGGATATCTTTTGCCTTTGTGAAGTGTAAAAGATCATTTAGCAAAAACCTAAAATTGCATAAGCATAAGCTTGGCGTAGAAATCCTACGCATAAGATTCACTTCACGCGTAAACTTAGGTCTACGCATAAGGTAATCCTACGCCTAACTTTCTGCGCCTAACTTTTGTCGCGCTAACTTTAGTGCTTTTATCCTACTTCTGGCGTAAGCTAAAACCTCTGCGTAACTCCTCATTGTTCGCTGTAACTTTTGGTGTTTTTACATAAGTGCTACTTGGTTCTTGTCTTTTCTACGCTAAGGACACTTCATCAACAAAGGTTCATTCGACTACAAAGATCCATTTTACCACACAAGTTTTTCAACATGTCACAACCACCATACTCTAACTATTTCCCTTACACATATCCTCAACGACAACAACAACTAAGTCCACAACATCAACAATGGAATCAACAACAAGCAATTTATCAACAACAATTTAATCAACAACATACTCCACAACTTGCTGCAAATCCACAACCTCAAATGGTTCAACCACCACCAAGTTCTCAAGTTCAACCGTACACAAATGAATTCAATCAACATCCATCAAGGAACACTATGAAGGAACCCACTTGGTTTGCAAAGATGTGTGAAGCTTTAAGCGGCCAACAATCAATTCATGAGGCTGGATCACTTGATAGACCTCAATGCTCACTCCGAGGAAACTATGATCATGGGTGATAAGGTTCTTTAGGTTTTGTGATCTGAAGAAGCCACATGGAAAGTTCTTAAAGAAGGTTATCTTAGAAGGTCCATTTGAGATGCCTACTATCATTGTACGCGGAGATCCAAATGCCATTCCACCAAGAGATGAACAAACCAACATTGCTACTTTGTTGAGATTTAAATCCCACGAACTTCTACACTATGAAGCTGATGAACTTGCAATGGAATACATCCTCTTAGGATTACCAAACCCAATTCTTCGTATTGTTGATGCTCAAAAGGCGCACAAAATGTGGGATCATATTAGTCTTCTTATGGAAGGATCGTACTCAATCGAGGAGGATTTGGAATCCAAAATTTACTTGGCTTATGAACACTTCATGATTGAACATGGAGAGACACTAGAGTCCTATCATCATAGATTTTCGAGACATCATCAATGATTTGGATAAACACAACATCATCATGCCAAGAATTGCGGTGAATACTAAGTTCTTGAGTAGTCTTGGTCTGAATGGGAGAAGTATGTCATTTTTCTCCGTCAGCGAAGAACATGCATCAATCTACCTACTGGATTGTTTATGCGATTACTTGAAACCTCATGAAAAGGAAGTTGATCGAGAAAGGATTCTCCGTGCTCAAATTGCTCCACCCACACATCCGGAAAATTCACAACAACTTGCCTTATATGCTCAAAACCGTTATTCTCCTCAACCAGCAACTCAACCAAATGCTTCAAACACACCTTCACAACAACAACCTCAACAAAATCAATTGGTTCCATACAACAACAATGCTCAAGCATATGTCGGTGAAGCGGCGAGGAATCCGATCCGTTGAAGCATTGCAACAAGGATTTGCTATGATTGCTAATGCCTTTAGCCGTTATACCAACAAATCCAACAATCGTATTAGTTCCTCATCTAACACACGGACTCAGGCTTGTTGTGAACAATGGGCGTGTTGAAGTTGAGAATCGTGATTATGGTGCGTCGGATGGGCGGTGGTCAAGGGTTTAATCTTTGTGGGTAGAATAACAACGAGCTCAAGTGGTGGAGCAGGAAATGCTTCGGCATGGGTTGAATGGTCTTGATGCTACAAGCGCAATGAGAAGGGACACTGGCTAATGCATGCCCAAAGCCAAGGACTAAGGGCAGTGCTTATTTCAAAGAGGCTCTTCTTTTGTCTCTTAAGGATGAAGGCGGTGGAACTCTCAGGACGAAAAAACGAGCTTTATGGCAAATCTTGACTTCGGATGATGATATGGAGGACTTGCGGGCCAATCAGGTATTATGTTGATGGCTAATATGCGACGTTACATAGTGACACGGGCCGGTGTATGACAACGCGATGGCTTGTCTCGGTATCGAACAAACCATATTTATCTCGATCTCATATCTCGCCAACATCGCATCCGTGAAAGGCTCGGAATGTTCAAAATGAGTCATCCACATCTCATTCGAAGATTTTCAACTAGACCCGTAGTTATATTTGGCGATCAAGATGACCAAACGGTTTCCCTTGATAATCAAATTGACTCCGTGGTCATACTTGAGGATCTAAATAATGATCATGTTGTGACTGACATTGAACAAGATGAACTTTGCCCATCAGATCTTGTTACGTTACTTCAAGACCAACAATCCCAAATTCTTTGCATGTGTTGCATTAAATCAGGACTTGAAAAGTAAAAATGCGCTGTTAACAAAGGATTTTGAATGTTTACAAAAGCAACTCAACTTTTTCAAAACTCAAGAAAAACGTGAAAGCGGTTTTGAAGCGACCTTTGCCAAATCTTATCAAAGCGAAAAATATTTAGAGCAGCAGGATCGTGATCTAGCCGCGAAGAATGCTTTGTTATGCGAAATAGAACAATGAAACATGAACATAAAAAGCAAATTAGCGCTCTCACCTTGGAAAATCAAAAAGCTAAAGGTGAGTTGTTAACTTGTCAAAAAGCAGTTCTCTGCATACAAAAGCATTCAGCGAAGCGAATAGATGATCATCTTGAAGAAATCATCGGCTTGCAAAACAAACTTAAAGAGTTTAAAGCTGTTGTTTACAAACATGGCGAGTCGGTCACAACCATTGAAAAGTTTACTTTAAAACCAAATCCAAATGGATATGGACCGAATCTTCCTGATTACAAACCTAAGCTTTCAACCAAAGCATTCAAACCAAATCACGAAGTTTCGGTGCAAAATATAAAATTGATAATTACATTTATGAATGTTGTTGAATATCATCGTCAAGAGGAATTAGATCACGAGAGGCGAGTCGATCAAAATTAAAAGCGTTGTTTACAACAAACCTTTTAATTATTCTAAACCGGTCACTTTTCGTCACACCAGCAGTTCTTCCAACACACCAAGAGTTATCATCGAACACACGAGTCTTCTATTGTTAATCCCAAAGCAGACTTTGCACAAACTTATGGTCCTTTACCTTCCATTAGTGAAGTAAATTCACAACACGAAAATCGAAAAATTCTTGATATTTTGACATTTTCATGGTACGACCTCAAAATTTTACAACATGAGATAGAATATCGATCTGAAATCAAAGTTGAACATTTTCAATCGCCTCTGGGCGAGAACAAAGAGACATTTTTCAGAAAAATCTTTTACCTAATGTTAAAAACTTGATAAGTTGTGCAATTGCACAGGAAAAGGATTTTCATAAGGAACTTGGGGTCATGAAAAGCGTTTTGAAAGCGAAAACATCTATTTCAAACACTAAGCGTAAAAGAAAATGTTAAGAAAAGATGTTGATCGACTCTTGGAAGATGTTATCAATGGATGTTCAAAATGTTGTGTTATTGAATTCTTTGTCATATGCATTTGATAATATCTCTGTGATCTTTATTTGCGTCGTGGTAAATGTTGAGAACGATAATGTGCTTGGTCGAGTCCTTAGCGTTGAAAACAAGCGATTGTCAAACGAACTTTCAAATGCAATACGTCGTCTTAATTGGTGTCAAAAGATATTCACGATCAACAAATTGTTTTTCAAAACAAAATCAACGATTCGCGTGCAAAACCTTACGATTCTAAAATTGAGCAACTGGATGATCAAAGCGTGTCTTTCAAGTGTCAAATCTCAAAATATGAACAAGAACTTGTAAAAGTTAAAAGGAATATGGTGTCATATTTGATTTACTTAAAAGACTTCGTGATGAAGCATCAAATGAAATTGATCATTATCTTGCACACACTAAAGAAGTTATGCATTTTCTTTGGAAATGTTAGGTTCACGAAAATCAAGATCGATTCACACTATCATCAAGTTAAGAGAAATGTTAGGAAAGTATGAACAACTTCCGCCAACAATCATTAAGAGATTAGCCCCTGTAACACTTAGTATTCATGCACCTAGAATCTCTCTTGCCAAATCACAAGTAGCTAGCGTGCTTCCTTCTCTTGAAGCAGGGAATAGTTGAGCCTTTTCCAAAGCGTCCGCACCACGGCCTAAGAGCACTCAATCGAAGAATAGGAAGTTGCGACCTAAGAAAAGATCAATCAAGAATGCTAAAGTAGAAGAACACCCTAGGACTCTGAATAAGACACGCGTTGCCTCCACTATAGATATTGCGTCTAGCAAATGTAATAGAAATAGTGATGTAACGAATGCTAAACCGTTTAGTACTTTTGATATTGATCGATGCACCTTGTGTTATTTGTGGTAAAAGTATGAATTCCGATTGCCATGATAAATGTGTTGCTAAAGCTATAATCTCTCGTTTAAGGAATCCTAAGAACTGGAATACCTCTAGGCCACCTAATCTTTCTAAGTGCATTGCGGTAGACCGCCATCTTTAGATTCTAAGCGCATTCTTTGTCCCTGTAGCTCGGTTTCACCTCCTAGGAATGTAGTACCACCTAGTGAATTCACTAAGACTAAAGCAAAGAGTAGTTATAGATGGCCGAAATGGATATATAACACACTAGGATTTAAGTGGATACCTAAAGCTATTGATGTTTGTATATCTACTAAAAGCGCTATGGAACCCTCTAACATTTGGGTTCCACATCTACTTCTATTCCATCTTGCAGTATTAGATGCATTATTGTAATCACGGTGATCTGAATCATTCTGGATTGTTGATAGCGGATGTTCCCGACACATGACAGAAATCTTAAAGCTGTTATCAAACTTTATTGCAAAGTTCATTGCAGCTTTGTCGGTTCGGGAATGATCACTCGCGGCTATCATGGGCTCTGGAGATTATGTCAATGGGAACATCGAAATTAGCGGGGTTTACTATGTGGAAGGCCTCGGTCACAATCTGTTTTCGATGGAGGTCAATTTTGTGATGGAGATTTGGAGGTTGCTTCGAGGGAGAAAACTTGTTTCATTAAGTGATCTACAAGGAAATGACCTTATGTGCGGCTCGTAATTCTAGTCTCTACACTATCTCTATGCAAGACATGGTTGCTTCCTCTCCCATTTGCTTACTTTCTAAGGTAACATCAACAAAATCCACGGCTATGCGCAGTCGTCTCTCACATCTAAACTTTCAAACCATCACCAACCTTGCTCGTCACAAACTAGTTGAAGGACTCCCACGATTCGGTATTCAAAGATCACCTTTGCTCGGCTTGTGAACAAGGAAAAGCACTGCGTGCTCATTTTCCTTCAAAGGTGGAACCAGACTCTCGACATGTGCTTCATCTTCTTCACATGGATTTGTGTGGCCCGATGCGCGTGCAAACGATCAATGGCAAGCGCTACATCTTAGTAATTGTTGATGACTACTCACGATGGACTTGGGTCTACTTTCTTCGTAGCAAAGACCAAGCTCCACAAATGATCATCACTTTTCTCACAAAAATACGAGTTCACTTCGAAAACCGTCGGAATCATCGGAGCGGACAAAGGCTGAATTTGTTAACAAAACCCTTCGAGAATTCTATGAGAAAGTGGTAATTCAGCATCAAACATCTATTGCGTATGCACGAACAAAGCGGAGTTGTTGAAGGCGAAACCGAGCGTTAGTGGAAGCTGCAGAACAATGTTAATTAATGCTAAACTTCAGTTACTTATGGGCGAAGGTATCTCGCATGCTATACTCAAAACCGTTCTATGATCACAAAACGTCACAACAAAACACCTTTTCGAGCTTGTCCATAACGAGAAACCGAATCTAAAACACTTTCATGTATTTGGATCTCTTTGCTATCCGAATAATGATCGTGATGACTTTGGAAAGCTCAAATCAAAATCTGACATTGGAGTCTTTATCGGATCTTGTGATAATTCCAAAGGTTTCGAATCGGAATCGTCGTCGTACAAAGCGGTGATGGAAGCGATTCATGCTCATTTCGATGAACTCACGGAAATGGCTTACGAGTATAACGACTTAGAACCGGTCACAACCGGCTTAAACTTCCCTCAAACCCCATCATCGGTGAAGAAAGCCCTCGACTTACTCGTCAACAAATGGAAAGGTTATTTGCTCCGTTACGTTCGGTGGCGATATTGATGAGCGTGCTCAGTGTATCCATTTGTTTCCATTAACAACGATAATATTCCTATACGATACACTGCTACAACAACTCTGTTGAAGAAGCACCTACAGTTGACTCCAACACAACGGTTGAACACACGCTTCCAACAATGATGAACGGTGATGATATTACGAATGAAGTACCCCCTGCTGATTTTTGATCCAAATGCGTTCTTCAGCCCGTTTGCTAATGAGGCTGCTGCACGGATGTCGCGGAATCTTCCACAAACCATTTGAATCCTCGAGAATCGCACAATGTATACCAACATCAACCCTCTACACATAGATGGACGAAAGACCATCCTCTGGAAAACATTATTGGCAACCCGAATCAACGGTCGTTCACGAGACAGCGTCTTCACTCGGACGGTGAACATTGCATTTATGCCTCACTACCTTGTCCCGAACCTAAAACATCAAAGCGCCAATGACAAAAGACAACTGGATTGAATCCATGCAAGAAGAACTCAACCAATTCAAGCGTCTTGAAGTATGGGAACTGGTTGAAAGACCAACAGAGTCTTCGTCATTGGTCTAAAATGGATTTGGAAAAACAAATTGGATCTTTGAAGGAAGCGTCATCCGAAAAAGTCGCGTCACGGTGGCTAAGGGTTATCGTCGGGAAGAGGATTAGACTTTGAAGAATCTTTTGCTCCGTTGCTTTCGTCTTGAGGTACGTTCGGATATTTCTAGCGTTCGTAGCTCATATGAATATAACGGTCTATCAGATGGATGTCAAAACTGCATTTCTCAATGGACAACTTAAAGCGGTTTATGTCGACCAACCGGATGGATTCGTTGATCTGAGTTCCGAATCATGTCTAGCTGAACAAAGCTCGTATGGTCTCAAACAAGCTCCTCGGGCATGGTGCGATAAGCTATCATCTTTCCTCATTGCTAATAATTTCACCAAAGGTTCGGTTGACCCAACTCTTTTTATACAATATCAGGGGGAACATATCTTAATTGTTCAAATTTACGTGGATGACATCATTTTGGGTCTACACATAAAAAGTTTTCAATCGCTTTTGCAAAACTAATGAAGAAAAATTTTGAAATGTCCATGATGGGTGAACTTACATTCTTTCTCGGACTGCAAGTTCATCAATCACCCGTGGTATTTTCTTGAGTCAGTCCAAATATGCCCTTGAATTGTTAAACAAATTTGGAATGAAAACTTGTGACACCTATGCCACACCAATGGCTCATACCAAGAAGTTAGGATTTGATTTACATGGGAAATGGTGGACCCTACAAAATACTGTGATATTATTGGGTCTCATGTATCTAACGACTAGCGGAGACTGATATTGTCTTTGCCGTTTATCTATGCTCCCGTTATTAGTCGCGACCAACTGAAACCCACCTCTCCGAGGCTAAAAGAATCCTCCGATACATAAAGGGAACCATTAACTTGGGGATCCGGTATCCAGAAGGATTACGGTTTTGAACTAATCGCTTTTGAGATCGCGACCGCGCGGGATGCTTAGACTCACGGAAAAGCACTTGGGAGCTTTACAATTTCTTGGTGATAAAGCGGTGTCTTGGCAATCGAAGAAGCGGGATTGTACATATTTGTCATCAACGAAGAGAATATGTAGCCATGTTCGCATGTTGTGCTCAAGTCATTTGGATGAGAACACAACTCAAAGACTATGGTTACGTATTTGACGAATCCGATGTATTGCGACAATCAGTGCCATTGCAATCTCGTGCAACTCGATTCGACACTTTCGAAATCAAAGCACATCGATCTTCGATATCATTTCATCAAGGATCACGTGGAGCAGAGTGCTTGTTGAATTATATTTTGTGGAGTCTGAATACCAATTGTGATCTTCTCACCAAGCCTTGCCTCCGCTAGGTTTAATGAGTTGGTCCACAGTTGGTATGAGGTGTTTGACTCAAGAGGTTGGATGACCTCCTAAACAGTCTTAAAACACATCAAACACCAAAACATCTTTTGTAAATACTTTTCAAAAACAAAATACAAAATTATAAAACATGATAAAAACAACAAAAATATTCTTCTAATCTACTTTTCTTTCAACATTGCAAGTACATTTCTTCCGTCAACACTTTAATCTTTCAAAATTCAGTATTTTTCTGATCAAGTGTTGAGGGGAGAAAATAAACTTACAACTTTCAAATCACTGTGTACTTGCATGTTATCATATCTCGGTTGATTCTTTTACAAATGGTGGTACATTTTATGGTTCAAAGACACTCCTCGAACTTTAATTTATAACCTTTCATTATTTTCTCAAGTTAGGGGAGTGTCGTCAAGTTTCTTTCTTAAAATCTTCATTTGGTAACAAAAATGGAAGTTAAAAGGCTTTGGATGAAAAAGGAAAAGGTGGAGGGACCAAAACTGTCAAAACCTTTAAGTTATTTTTAATAACACCCCCACCTAACTTTCACTTCTCATTTATTACTCAAAACCTAATACCATCCTACGCATAAATTCACTCAAATAAAGTGTTTTTGATCTCATTTGTAAGTGTTTTGTGATCACAACATGTTTTTAACATAGGTTTTGAATTTCATTGAAAATCCTACGGCTAAAACGTTTTCTAAGCGTGATTAGTGTTCTTAAACTTATGCGTAAGAACACACAATCAACATGTGTGTGTTTGTGGTTAATGGTTTGTGTCAAACGTTCAAAATACATCAATGATACCATTTTACCATCAAAATCCACCGAAACGAATTGATGATTTTTGAAAATTAGGGTTTATGAGTCGAATTGGGTATTTTCAAATGTGAAGTGTTTTTGGTCAAAAGATTGTTGGGTTATGGTCTTATGGTGATGAATTAATGATTTCCTTGCTTTATAACCACCCCGAAACTCTAAATAATCAATAATTTGGAATTAGGGTTTAAAGTTCATAAGTTTGGGTATTTTTGATTCACCATGAATTGGGTGTTATAACTTGGTATAAAGACTCTCACAACTCTAAGCTACGAGAAAATGTTTGGTGCATATCCATGGCTAGAATCCATCTGCGTAGATTTAGGGTTTAGACTACGCGTATGTATTCTACGTAACTGTTAAGATGAGCTAGTATGTTTGTAATCTGTGATAAAATGATGTTTTGTGTTAACTTTGATGATTTGATAAACTTATTTCAGGCTTGTTACTCGTGAAAATTAGAATCAAGGTCATTTGCACTCTACGCATAAGGATTACCCTACGCGTAGTCATGTTATGCGTAAGAATAATCCTACGCATAATGACTACGCGTAAGGTTCTACAATGGGACTGGTATCATGTGAAGGATATCGCGTAAGACGACCTCGCGCCAAGGTCAACTCTTACGGTAGCCTACAGCGTAAGGTTAATATATGCCTACGCATAAGCTCTGCAGCATAAGGTCTCCTTTTCCTCGCGTAACACTTCTTGGCGTAAGTTAGGATTCTGGCGTAAGTCTACGCTTAAGCATATATCATTCTGTCTACGCATAACTTTGCCAAAACTACGCTTAACCCTGGATTGACCTTCATGATGAATTGTTACTTGTTCAAACTTGTAAATAAACTAATCATATCATCACGAATCCTAAAATGTCACTAATAAACTGAAATCGTTTGATATGTTGTGAACAATAAGTGATAAAATAAACTTTAAAAAGTTAACTAACTCAGAAACATTTCCGACGTCATTGGACTATTGAATATACAAGTGACTTAGGACTCGTAACAATCATTGACACTGTTCATTCAATAACTAGACAATAAGACCTTCCGTTGACTAACATTATGTCTTTCGATATGTTGGTTCTTTTGGCTAATGTTATTTCGAGATCCGCGACATGGTGAACAAATGAATATGGATGCACACGAAGTTCTCTCCATTGCTGATATCTATCCTCATGGCTATTCAATGAAGATAGGAAAGAATAATCTCCGTGTTGACTTTGACAACCTCACTTGCTCTGAATCTTCGTGTTTAATTGCTATTGACATTTTGAGGACTCATCCGTATCAGAACATGCTTTCACACTCTGCAACATTCACGAGATCTACATCCAACGTTCGGAACACTATGGAAAGGGTCAAAGGACAAAGCTATTGTGGCGGTGACTCTGAATCACAAACAAGTCACCATTACACTGCTGAGACTTAAGAACATTCTCCTAATTCGATGTCGATCCAACCAAACTATATGCCACACCTGTTGAAGAGCTCACTCTCCAATTCTTAATCAATATCGGTTATGGCGAGGCTCTGGGAGTAATCACCAAGCACTCTCACGTAGAGCTTAAGAGTATTCCTCAATCCTGGAGAACACTCTACATGATCATCACCAAGTCTGTTTTACGGTGCGTGGCGGCTATGAGCACCCTAAGCTCATGGAAGCGCAAATATTCGGGCATTGGTCAACAAGAAACACATCGCTATCGAAGCTCCGATTTGGGATGACATGATGTCATTTCTCAACAAACTTGGCTCAAAGATTCCCTACATCGGATATACAAAATTGTTGATCCAGAGAGCACTTGGACTTCATCGACATTCCCAGAGGCTCAATGACCCCAACAATCACGACATGTTGACGGAACCCATTCTATCTGTTAGAATCAAGGAAACGTCAACAAAGAAACAAGGTCTTTGTGCTGATTTCCTTCTAGCGAAGATGTCGAAAGCTCGAAGCGTTACAAAAGGTATGCGGAAGCGGTTAGACAAGGCAAAGTTGGTCATCTCGGCGAAAAATCTTGGAACACACTTGGGAGAACCAAAGAGGAAGTGCGGGGAATGCGGCAAGTCTTGTGAGTCAAGGAAGTTCCCCAGAGGAACCCTCCTTCAAAGAGGATTGTTCCATCTAAGGAAGTTTGCTCCCATCCAATTCCCAAACCGAACCGAAAGAAGCTTGTGGGCCAGCTCGAAGTGCTTGACACGGATGAAGAGATTACCTTCTCTGAATCGCAGCCGTATCCCTCCTCCAGTGACTAAATCTACAAGTCCAATAGTGAACATGGAAAAGGAAAGACTCACGTACTTGAGTCTCTTGATGAAAGCTCTGAACGAAGATGAAGAAAGCAACTGGATCAATCCCAGGGAAGAAGTTTAAATTAGTTAGACAAATTCAAAATTTGAAGAATTTGCAAAAGATCAAATGGGTGGCCAGGAGGATCAAGTGGTCTTGTCCACTCTTCACAGTCGATGCGGTTAATCAACCCGATAAAGGGATGCGGTGCCACCACTCTTGTTAACAACAAGCGCTTGTGAAGGAGTCTCTGATCTTAACATTGAGGAACGAGAAAAGAATATGGTGAGAAGAGAAAGCGTGATGAAGCTAAGGAACGAGGCGGAAGAAAAGGCTAATGGACTTGATGGCGAAGAAGATTATGATGACTTTCTTCTAGGCTATCCACTCGTTCCAAGGAGGATACTTACGCACCTCCAAAGGACCCGAATCTCCTCATGTCCCCTCCTCATCAGATTCTTCATCTCACTCATCACCACCACCATCAAAAGATCAACAAAATCATCATCCAAATCTGTGAAGAAACCACCTCGATCTTGGATTTCTCAAGCTCATAAGCGGATTCACAAAGTACATCAAACAAGTGAGAAAAGAAAAGCGTGCTCATCAAAAGCTAAATTTCTTTCTTGATCACATACGACATATGTATGGCGAGCATGACAAGATGGAGAAAGAAAGGGAATTTGTTCAGAAGTTCATGAAGAGTCATCGTAAAGAGGAACTGAGCGAAATGATCGAAGGTTACACTAACAAGTACCTTAGGGATATCGTTCCTAAAATCCAAAGAGCTGGAAAAGCGACAAGAGATCATACTCACAAGTTTCTTCTTGACCTTGTCCCGGTGTGACTAGAGAAATATTTTCGGACAACTCCCTAACATCGTAGCATTGGTTAAAAATACAATGGCCAAAGAAGTGATCTCTCGAATGCAGGTTAATGGCTCAACTTGTGATACAAATGTCAAAGCGATCTGGAGCGTTTACTTCGGATGAAGCTAAATTTTTCGAAAATCTACTTGATTTTCAACTCGGATCATCATGCGAGGAGTCGTGCGTCAATCAACGACGAGATGGCGATGATAAGGATAAGGAATCTGCACCTAAGCGTCGAGCGGTCCGGTAAATCTACCTCTATGCCACCTCCTCCATCACGAACTTCTTCTCAACAAAAGTCTCCTCCACCTCGGTCTTCTATTGATAAACCTCGGGACGATTCCGAGTTACCACCCGACTCATAAAGCGGTGATTACTTTGAGTATACGGGTGGTGGCGATGAAAAGAGGTCCTTGAGCCCGACAACAACCCACCTCACCCAAACAAGTGCGAAACCGGTATCATCATCAAGGCCTTCCAAAGAAGAAGAAGGCGACTCGGCACAGGTTGTCATGGCTAGATGACGATAAAACCGAAGAGTTTGAATGGTTCTCCACACTTGTCAATCAAACTCCCTACCATGATGAAGGTCAAGAATTGGTAGACGGTTCTACATTGGAGCCGCATAAAACTTTTGCAAGAAAAGTTCCATGTGAAGAAAATGGCCGAAATCTGATTGAAGCGAATCAAGAATGAAGCATTCCAACTTCTTAAAGACAGACTCACGAAAGCGCCGAGGTCGAATATCATCTTGAGAACATCGACCGAGCTATGTCTAACGACATGGATTGGCTCAATCCGGAAGCAAACATTGACTTCACAAAAAGGGACAACCCTCCATACTACACCGATTGGACCAAACCCCTACCGACCATTGGCCAAAAGGCGAACCACGGATTCCCTTCGATACTTCTTTAACGAGACACGGATTTTCTCTTACGGTAGCGATGGTTCCGAAAATACGCTACATCATTGACTCTTCCATTCCAGTGACTATTTACTCAAAGCGCATAGCTATCGAGGAACGTGCAAATCACTTGTTTTCTGACAGCGTGCAAGCATACGACCAAGATGCATTTTATGGGATTCATCATTGGCACGAGCAGAAGAATCTACTCGAAGTTTGCACGGTTGAAGTCTCAACATGCGGTGTATAGTTCTAAGGACATCGTGGCCATCAAACACATTGATCTCAAGTCTAAGTGGGACTATTCATTCTTAAAGAATATCATAGTCAAACGACAAGATGAACGGGACTATGGATTCTCCGAGGCTGACTTTGAGAACTTGTCCCTCAGCGACATGAAGACATGTACCTTGCCAAAGTGCGAGGTGCGTATGAGACAATTCTCGTGAAGTTCAGCGTGAATTTATCAAGTCGGTTCTCATCTTCATTAGGCGCATTGTGATCAAAGAGCGTGTTGAAGATATCCGGATGGTCATTGAATCTTATCGGGCGCGTGTCAACCTCACTCCTCCATGCTTACTCTTCCCGATCTCAATGGCTACCTCAATATACGCTCATCGGCAAACCTTTGAGGAGTTGTTTACGCGGTGAACTTCAAAGCTGCTTAATGGCGTGTAGTGATCTTCAAAATTCGGGGATCATACTTTGAAGGCTGGTTAGGGGCGGATTAGCATCTGAGGTTGAAGGATATACGCTGAAAGTGGGATCTCGTAAAACCACGGAATTCTCGGAAAGGAGGGATGTGAGAAGGATCATCACCATGATTGATGAGCGGTTGTTCGGGCGGGATCGATTCAGAGAACGATTGGAGAGCTATGTTGGTGGTGCGACCCGGAGAAACATCACCGGCTTTCAAGCATACATGCGCACTCACAGGAACATCACTTGCGCTTCCGGTACCCCTTGAATTGTTTCCTTCATAATTTTGGATGTATGATTAAATATGTCTTATGGCTTGTGCACATAGCGATTAATACAACCGTAATTGTCAAGAAAGGACCACGTAGTGCGGCGATTGCCACAATCCTTATAAAAGGGGCGAAAGCTTCTTACTTTTGAGTAAAACCTATCAAACCTTTCATTTTTCAAGGTTTTGCTCAAAAGAACAAGTACTTTCCCTTAAGACTTTCAAAACCTCAACCGTTTATATCACTTGTTGAGGGGAGTATTTGAAACTTTGTTCACAAATTGTTCACAGTGGTCATTCTTCCCGCAACATTCGAAATGGTCATATTTATTCTCAAACGTTTCAAAAATAACACTTTAATATGCCATTTTTGAGAGGGAGAAAATTGTGTGATAAGAAATATGTTGTACAAAATGCAAATGAATCTGTGTACCTCGGACTTAACCAGCAATTGGTGATACTTAGCTGTTAGTAACTTCGAAAAGACTTGTCTGGGACGGGTAATAATTTCAAACTAGTTAAGCTAGTGATGTAAGCGTGTCGAAAGGACTTGTCGAGTAGAATGTACCATTAGAAACTCTTGTAGACATGAACTCGGCGGGTTTGACAACCTTCCAAGGTTTGTCTACACCTTCAAGGTAGTTATTAGAGCTAGTTGTCACCTAAAAGTTGACAATGTAACTCTTTAACTATGCAGCGTAACCGTGTCTCGCGGGGGATTGTCTATCTTGATGAATCAATTCAAAAGTGCGCTCTTTCCTCCTTTGTGCATTTAACCATTAAAACTATTAAGCACATGTGGAGAGGGAGTATTTATGCAAAACATCATCTCTCACAATGGTTCAAACATGTTTTTGCATTAACAAACCCTTTGAGAGACATTTTTCATCTGATGGTTTTAATGGCAAACATAGGTTAGTCATGGAGTTATAAGGTGACTAAGGTTAGGATTAACCGTCCTATGATCGCCTTGAGGAGGGATCTACCCAAGGACACTACCAATAGTTAGAATTAGAAGTCCTTAGGTATGATTGTAAAAGGAGAAAATGAGAATCGGAGAAAGAAGGAGTTGAAGAATTAAAAGAAATGCAAAGAAAATGGTGAAAAGAAATAGCCCTCAGTTATTCAACTTAGGAACCACGGGTTCAATTCATATGCTCTTGGTTGTCACTTAGTGGCACCGGTATTGAAGATTAAAAGTCGTCATGGACCCGGTGGCGCATGCACTAAACCTTCTTAGCCACTCAAGTTTCTCTCTCAGCGAGCTTGTTTCATTCTCACAGGGAACCCTACGTAAACTATCGGCTTTCTCCTAGAGATTCTGGTATTGAAGAAGGAGACCCTCTCCCTAGTCTCCTTCGGAAAACCAAAAGCACTATTGAGTCTAGAGCCACGAGATTCATCAAAAGATCTCTTAGGAACACTTGACATTTAATCACTTGATGATCAACTAATAAGATCATCAGTGGTTCATATCGAGTCCTTCACGGATCTTAGCAATCACAGCCGAGAACATTTATGAGAGGTTCACATCTGTGATCCTCGTGATTGAATGGAAACTCTGCCCGGGGTCAACATCAACGACCACAGCCGGTAGTCGCCGGTAACTCCCGTGGATTACGCGGAGTGTGTCTCAAGCGGTCTACGGTCGTGAGGTGATGCTTGGTGTACCTCGGCGACTCATCCCGGCTAATGTAGATGTACTTGCCCGGTACATCGCGTTATCTCACTTGTGGGACTCGGTTGAGAGCGGCCTTTGTAAATTAGAGTTGTGTCCTCACACTATCTTTGTTGACACTCTCGAAGTTCAAACTTGTAAGTGCGGAGCGAAACGCTTATTACTAACCGTTTGAAATGTTTTCTTCTTATGGAAGCTCTGGGGCGGGATGATCGTCTTGATTCTTCTCATGCTCACGCCAACATCATCATCACTAATGGAAGTTCTATCCAAAAGCAACACAAGTCAGAATGATTCTTCGTCAAATCAAAGAATCTACAAAGTTAAAGACTTAAAGAACTTCATCGATATTGAATTCCAAGCGTCAAAGGCGTGTGAGCATGTTGAAGAATGGCGTGGAACACTTTGGAGCAACGAAGCGGACACGAGGCATACCGATCTGGAACAACAACATACTATCACTCTCACCACAAAGAACAATGATCAAAGAACAAAGTTAAAGATGACGTCAAAGCATAAGCGTTCAAAGATAACTATCTCTCTACTGGGGAGATTGTTGAATCAAGGCAATTCTTCTCACAAGAAGAAGAATGTCGAGGAAGGCGTCCTTTGCTACTATTACATCAACGCCTTCACCGTTTTCATTCATATATACTTGAGGGGAGATTGTTGGAATCACTCCTAAAGCAATTATCTCAAGTATTTATATTTCATATGTAATAGGTAGCTTTATTATGGCCTTTATGTTTGTTTAAGGTCAAGCTTATGTAGAAGGCCCATAAGCTTGACCCAAGCCCAATAAGGTTAGGAAGGGAACTAGGGTGTTGCCTCCTCCCTCCTATAAATACCTCTTGTAAACCTTCATTTGAAGGTTGATTGTTCAAGTTTTTCTCTTTCACTCATACCTATGCATAACCGGTCATATTATTGTTTGTGTGTGTGTTAGATCTTGTTCAATCGCCTCATCTCCTTTCTTATAAGCTTGTGTTGTAAAACTAGTGACCTAACAAAGTTACATATATGATGTGTGTTGAAAGTTGCAATTGAAGCAATGTTAATAACAATTATATGTAAGGTTTGTAAAGGTAATATTTGCTTTCTTTTTTGCTCTTTTGGCTCTCACCCTTTAGTTCTCATATACCAAAAGCAAATTTGATTGTTAGGTACCGTTGGTATTAAAGAACAATGTTATAACAAAAGGTAATATCACTTCAACTTTTTTTCCCTATAACACAAAACCACTTTACCTAAAAACATACTTCCTCTTTCACTCAAGTTATAAGACACATCCAAGCTCACAATTTTAAAAATAAAACACACATACAAAAAAAGTCAAAGGCTTTATAACTTTGCTGGTAAATTTGACGTCGAACCTTATAATTTGAGTTATGGTATGAGCTGGTGCCATAAGGTCGTATTATAAAGCATTAACGCGCCCTATAATATTCGGTAGGTAGTGCTCTAAATCTAATGACTCAAGTAATTTCCCACACTTTAATGAAGTTTTTAGGAGAATTATGGAGGATGAGGTCACTCTCACTATCCACTAAAATTAAAATAACATTGAATGTATAATTTTGAAGACTTTTTCGTAGTTGGATTTGTGACTTTATCTAAATCATTGTGGCTTTGTTGTATTATTTAGGTAAGTGTTAGTGGTAATTTTTGGTATTATTAATGGATTGAAGGAGTCCATATACATGTTGAGGAACATCCAAGGAAAAAAATTGCAACTTTGATGAAGGTTTAATAAAACTTAATTCTATCCAAATGATTCATTTGTTAGCTGATATATTTCGGCTCATTGATTAGTTATAAGGCTTTAGCCTGTTTATGTTACTTCAGACATTCTTACATAACTTATATATTGTAATCCTTTTATCGAATGATACCAAATTTTAGCAATCTAACATGATACCCAAGCAGAGCTTATCCCGAGATCTAGTCGGTAACTTTAAGCCGATGTCTGAAGCCGTTCGTCAAACTTCAGCCGTCGCCGTTATTTCAATATTGTTAAAAAGGTATATATGATTTACTTATCTATACTACATATAATAGAAAAATGGTCAAACCTTGAAAAGTGAAAAGTTGAAAGTCAAAGGTGAGAGAAATGCATTGTCTAATTAATACTTTTATTAAAACACCCAATTACTTAAAAATACAAAAATTTATTCAAATTGTACAACCAATTAAAAGCATCTCTACCAAATTAAAAACAACCAATTAAAACACCACTTACTAAAATGTAAAATAACATTTTCACAATGTACAATTTAAAGCAATTCTGGCCTAATCCTAAATATAAAATAATTAAGCATTAATTAATGTTATTTTTAAAACACCCTAAGCTGAAAAGTAAATGTTATATACACATTATACAAATTAATAAAACACACAAAGCTTATACAAATTTATGAAGTTGATAATACATATAGTTTTGAAAATCGGACGGACCAAGCGGGTTCAACCGAGAAACCGGTTAATGCGCCCCGTTACGCTAACCAATATGATAACCATGAATGCTGAACTAGAGGAAGGTTGAAACCTATAGAAAGCGGGTGAATCAGGTCTCATCGAGATCTATTTCTCCAGTTAATCGTCACGAGATTTTTGCCGCCATAACTAGCGGTACCTGCTATACTATATATAAAGGAAAAACCAAAAAGTAAAAAGTGAAAAGTTGAAACTATTAATACATATTGAAAACCGGGTTGACGGGGCCTTCTAAACCCGGTGGGTTGACCCATTTAATTTGACCGTTTGACCCAGCTGTCGGGTTGACTTGGTTTATCGACCGTTTTGATGGGAACGGTTCAACCGGTTTAACCACTCGGGTCGAACCGGGTTTCAAAACATTATGTTTTCTTCAAACTTTTATTATTTTTCGTTTAGAACCGTAAACTTTTAACAAACGATCGTATTTATATAAATATATTATATATATATATATATAAGTTTTCTTCAAAAACGATTATAATGTTCAAAAACGATTATAATGTTTTACAATTAAGAGAAAATATGTGCCCGTTAGTGCACATTTAACTTTTTAATAGGCTATTTACTTACAGCCCCATTTCAAAAAATATGGTAAATAATGTGAAATCTTTTCTGAAAATAGCCAAAATTAGCTTGTTTTTATTTTGGTCTAATCACATACATGCTAATTTTGGTACTTGCATTCTTTTTAACAACGACACTATTAATCCCATCCTTGTTAGTTCTTACTGCAGTAGCGTGTGTTGTTAGTTTTTATCTCATGCGATGTAATGTTTACTTTCATTTTCATTAAATGTTTTTATATGTTGTTTGATAGATGTTAAGAAGTTTGTCTACACTTTAGTTATCGTATAGTACAACCGTTTTAAATTGCATTTTAAATCGGTTAGTTACATTTTCGTACATAAAACACTCATTTCGCCATGATATCATAGAATCATTAATTTGTGCTAGAAATCATTGCATTGACGCGGAGTACTTCCTAGTCTTATTAAAATTAGTATTTCCTTTAACATAAACTATCTTAATATCAATAAATTATGCTAAAACTTACATCAGTTTGCGATGACTACAAATCAAACATAACTATGTTTATATTAGCGTCATTTTCATAGAAAATAAAAATTGTTAGATGTTTTTTGAACTTAAAAAATTGTTAGATGTTATAAAATTGATGATGGCGTATTGGGTGGCCAAGAATAAGCTAGTAGGTCCCACCAATGGGGCCCACAAGTAAATTGTAGTTATGGTAGTGGACAAAATGATTCACCATCAAAATGCATTCGTCATTCTAAAGTCTATGTTCCTTCATCCATCATGGGTCCAAAACTTGTGTAATCACACTAGTTGTAAATAAATAATATAATTCCACAGAAAATTGTAGAATGGTGGAAATACCCTGACGTTGGGTGTCTTTTGGCACCAATCATTATCCAATCTACAAAAATAGGCTCTAAGCTACTCACTGCCCAGTAGGAAGCTTGGAGTGGCACGTAGGGGACAGAGCTCTTATTATTGAAGTCTCCAGAGTATCTTTGTAAGTTTGTAGTACTTATATAGCAGAAATGACAAGGATAAAGACTTGAGCTTTGGTGTTGATTCAATTTGAAATCTTCCGTAATTAATAATTAATGCTCTATTGATAAATAAATAAATAAATAATATAATTAATTTATACAATTTATATTTCTATTGTTTTCTTGGATTTGGTCTAGTATATTGTAACAACTTGATTCCATTTTTAAGTTACCTTAAAGAATTCATAGGCTCTTAACTAATATTGCGTTTAATATAATCTTTTTATGAGTTGTCTTTGTAAATAAGAATCTTGATCAAATTTTGCTTGCATCATTGCTTACATCTATTCATTTTCTTTAGTGTACTCATATTAGTGAACACCCTACAACAACAACAAACCCAATCTCACCGGGGCACGGTATGAGATTAGTGAACACCCTAGTTAGATACATATTCATAGTGTACGCATATCAATGGTAAGTGGTAACAACCAAGTTATAGAAAAGTATTGTCACATAATATATTTATGTGGCGTTTGATCGTCGATAGGCTTCCTCATCATTTAAATCTATTGACCCGGGGTTTGGAAATTCAATCAATTTGTTGCCCGGTATGTAATACGCACGTGGAATCTAGTAAGCATCTATTTTATACATGTGATTTAGCTTCGTCAATCTGGAGATTGCCTCAATTTAACTCAAATGCCGATTGGAAAGTTTGGTTGCAGAATTGTTAAGCTTGTAAAGATTCTAAGGATCGGATGTGTATCATTATTGCCTCTTCGTTACGGATGATTTGGCATTATCGAAACAATGTTGCCTTCAACTATCAAATTTTGAGGAAACGCGACATCTTTAATAACATACGGTTTTTTTTTTTTTTTTTTTTTAAACATAGAGGTAGTAAGACAGTTAGTTAGAATGATCGGTTAAAATCTCCTATTTAATTTTCTAGCTCCTTGTTAGATTTTATTCTAATACATATTTTTTTTCCCCGTAAAAAATAAATAAAAAAATAAATGACTGAAAACAAACATCAAACTTTACTTGTAGTTGTTGAACTGAAAGTGATACAATATCTACCTAAACTTTTTCTATCTTCTTTTCATTAATTGCAGCAAAAACTCATAGATCACACCACTTAAATAAAGTTGTGGTACTGAAAAGTTGCACCACTCAAAGTTGTGGTGAGATTTTTGACAATACAACACCTAAGTGTTAACATTGTCTACCATAACGCGCACATAGCTAATGTTCTTACATGCGCAAAACAGTTTTAGCATGGGACTGTACTCCCTCGCCTTATGAGTATCGTTGTAAGACAGGGTCGTGTTAGACGACCCTCGTTCATGTAGAAATTAAGCACAAACTGGATAAGTTGAGTCTTGTATTCTTCTTAATACGCCACTTTAATAGTATGTACATATTTAGTTAAATCATATTTAGTATCCATTTTCATATTTAAACATTTATGCATATGTATCAAGGAGTGGAATGTCTTGAATTTAAATATTGGCCCACTATTATATAAGAAACTGAAAGAGTCTGATTGAGTTTACAATAATTCAATAGAAATTCACATATATTAAAAATTAAAATATTCACAAATTTTTAATTCTTCTGCTAGCATATTCCAAATTCCAGATAAAGAATTCAATATTCTACTAAAAGTTTTTATATTTTTAATAGTATATATAGTACAAACACACTAGGATTATTCCACTTCAAGATCACCAAATCTTGTTAAAAAAAAGATCACCAAATCAAGTGTATGGTGATTCATTTACCTTGAACTACACATGCAAGCCTAGCAAGCCAAAAAGCAATTATTTGATTAGCTTAGCTTAGATGGTTTCGGTTTTCTGGTTTTCGATTCGATAATTGGTTTTGTTCTACCTTTTTGCTTTAGGTGGGTAGTAAGAATAGAAGGCATTGGTATTACACATGGAGTACTATTCTCTAACAATTAATATATGTTTCTTTGTTATTACATGACTATTTTAGGACACACATAATAATTTAGCAAAATAAAAAATAATTAAAGGTACAAATGATTAATTATTTACAACAATAATTCAAGAGAATCGGAATCTCATTGATACTTTGCTACACCACCAACTATTTAAATTATGTAATTCATGTGAGTATGTGACCTTTAACATCAATATAAGATTATACTAATTTGATTAATTATACACGTTTTGTCACTTGTTTTTGGCTTAGGTTTGTGACATATAGTTTAAAGTTCATGTTAATACAAATAATCTTTTATATATATATCTATCAATGTCCAACATACACATCTAAATAGATTGACATAAGTCGATCTAAATATTTAAAAGGAAGTTTTAAATCGGTAAAACTATTCAACCCCCCTTCTAGTTTTCCACAGTTCATGTGGATTTATGATTATTTGATTTACATTGTTTGAGCATGGTGTGTGTATACTTGATCTCTAAAAAGTGAAAAACGGTGGGATCACATTGGTCTCATGCATTTTAAAGATGTTAACCGGACCCTCCCCAAAAACCAGGCCCCAGGATAATGCATGAAAAACTTAATGAACGATTAGGTCTCGTATCATATCATATGCAGTAACTCGTTGCGCACTTAAATTGAGGGTTGCGACTTTCATTATGTGCTAAATTACTTTGCGGAATTTTTCATAGAAAATATATGTAATCATAGAATATGATCAAGAGTACAATCTCTCAAATTATCTTGTTTCTAAGCCGATGAAGAGATTTCTCACCAATAAAGCATTGTTATTTTCAACATCATTAGTCTTAATTATACTATTAAAACTGTTGATTGATCATGCATGAGGTTGACGCGATAAGTTACAACTACCACATAATTAAAAATCTGACCTAGATATTAAAAAATGTTTTATAGTTTGATGCATGTCACTTTCATGTGTAATGTTATTCAATAAATAAATCATGATTATTCGATCTATCCACATATATTACAATGAATGACCATGACACTTTTCTAATTTATTCTTTGCAAATGTTGTAATGTACGTAGAAGTAAAATATATCTTGGGTGACTTTAACGGTAAATAGTTATAGTTGTGTTATTATGGTTAAGTATTTTGTCTAGTGTTTAAACATAAATGTTAAATAATCAAAATTGAAATTACAAAATGTTGTAATATACGA
This sequence comes from Chrysanthemum makinoi, assembly GCA_910596185.1. Lineage (NCBI taxonomy): Eukaryota > Viridiplantae > Streptophyta > Magnoliopsida > Asterales > Asteraceae > Chrysanthemum > Chrysanthemum makinoi. Next base: position 5,976,461 of record OU343223.1, on the reverse strand, counting down.
TAATTCAACTTAAAAACAAAATCTTAAACTATATCAACGAACATATAAAGTTTTTAGCGAAACTGAAAATAAAACATTACATCAAATATGAGATAACTAATAATGCACATTATTCGACAAGTAGTGTGTTAATACAAATAAATAATGTCAAAAACGTCATTTGCATTATTCGATCTTTTTATGTTTTGATAATCACAAAATGTAAAAACACGTTACGTAAAAATACACTTAACAAGTTTTTAATCGAGAAAACTCGTTTCGACTAACTTAAGGTATGAACAAACACTATACTAATTTAGTTAAGTGATCAAAGAAGTAATTTTTCTTCATACAACATTTTTATGTGACAAAACATTTTTTATAAAGTATTTTTTGAAGTGTTTTAATAAGAAAATTAAATTTGAATTTTAAATTCTCCAACAACCATTTTTTCCGCCTAAATCAGATAAAACTTTCACTAGATGTATTTTCACCACATCAGCACAAAATTTAGAGCGTCTTTTCGGACGGTCCCTTATATATATACAGGACAATCCAAAGTTTAAAGGACCGTCCCCCGCTCCTCTTTGTGACTATAAATACAACACTATTTCACAGAAAAATGTAGTCCTCTTAGCACAAAAACTTTCTATTTTCTAAACCTCACTTCTTTGATCACTATAACTTGTTGATATGTGTTTATAAGTGATCCCGCTACCTCATTACCTTCTACATCAAAGTGCAAGAGAAGAATGCTCGTATTCGCCAAGAAACGAAGTGTTATAGATTAGGCATCACACACACGTAACATGTGTTACGATTCTCTTCTCATCTAAACTCTCTTTATCTTCCTTGTACATTTGTGTATCCGACTTGTGCGTAAGTCGAGACTAATTGTTATAGGATAGATTTGGACAAAGTGTATGTACGTGAAGTGTTGTATGTAGATTAGGACGTGGTGTAAGTATGTGCATTGTTGTGTGAAGATTAGGACAAGGTGAAAGTCCGTGAAGTGTAATGTGAAGACTTGGATTGTGTGCATATCCAAGTATACGAGGTGTAAGTTCGTGTTGTAATGTATATTGATGTGTAGATTGGTTCTAACTAGGATTGGGACTCCACATTCTGCTTAGTGTCGTAAATTAGTGTAAGCGAAGGTGTACGATTTTCTCCACCTGAAGGGAGTTTGTTGACATAGTTATTGCGAACTCTCGATTGTGATACTCGAGGAGTGAAGTAGGGCGAAGAGTGAGCCTCATGCCGAACCACTATAAATCTCTGTGTCTCGATTTGGTTATTTCTATCTCTTTATCTTTCTTGCATCTATACATTATTTACTTCATGTATATCTATTGTGTTCATATATATTGTTGATTGATATCACATAACCTCAAATCAAACTAATTTTAAAAAAACTAACAAAAAAATTTAACACGTAATTAAAACGGTGAAACTATTCAACCCCCCCCCCCCCCCCTTCTAGTTTCTAGATAGTGCTTACCTCAACATCGACATTAATATCAACATTTTTTTAGTATTCATTTCTATCAACTTTTAATTATGAATTATCACAAGTTGAAAATGAAGAGTATTGTGTTTATATAATAGAGATTAAGAAGATTTTTTAAAGCTAGTAAATACAAAAATTCTTATATACACCAAATCATATATCTATACTATAGTATAATGCATGTAGAAACAAACCTCATTCCAAGCCTAACTCCTAACCACTAAAAATTAAGATAAGAAGATTCAATTATAAAGTGACATGTGTTATTTCCATTAAAATTAAATCTTTATTTTCAATTGAAATATCTTTTTATCTACTTATTTTTCTTATAATCTAATTTCACCATATTTTCTAAAATTTTATCCTCTTTAATTCAACATCCATTTTGATATATTTTTATAAGTTTTTAGTTTTTATATTTTTAGTGGGTTTATTTTATTTTAATTCAAATTTTTACAACTTTAACCTTTATTTCAATTAATATAATCTTGAGTCGTCAAAATCATATACTTTTGGGAGAGTGTTTGACGGGTGAGAAATTGCGACAGTATTTCTATATGCGGGAATAATGATGTCACGAGGAAGCTACGGGTAAATCAAACACATACAACTAACATATATGCATTCGAAGTTTTGTGAAACGAATTCACTAAACAGGTAAGTAAACACATATAAGCTACTCTATACTTATCAAGCACTTGCATTTATCGGACTAGTCTAAAAAAGAGATTGTAAGTTTTAAAAAGTATTCTCATTGCATTATTAAGTCAACCACGGTTTTCTATGTAGAGATTGCTTAACCGTGTTTTGTTACGTACGTAGAAGTCTTCAGTTTTTAAACTTTTTAATTTCATATATATATATATATATATATATATATATATATATATATATATATATATATATACGTTTTGTGTTTTGGTTTTTATCAAATCGTCAAATATAAAATATTTAAGAGGTATTTTTTTAATTATCACATTATCAAATGTGAAATTTTTAAAAGGTAATTAAGTTTCAACTTTTAAATTTTTAAAACTTTTTTTATATGTAATTAAGATTAATAAGAGGGTAAAAATTAAACAATCAACACGACACGAGTCTTTAAAAAAATATATATTTTCTTAAAACATATAATTGGTGGCAACAATGGGTTGATAGTAATGCAACATAAAGTGTGATAAAATATCTTTGTCAATACGTCTGCACACATGTAAGCTTGATAGAAAACCATCTCATATATGGTTTTGAACACATACAAATGTCAATTTATTGAGGTAATATTATGATATAACTTTTGTTTTTGTGAAGTATGCATCTCACTAGTGTAACTAACAACAACCACATGATGAAATCTTATGTGTCAAAACTTTCTAAGTTAACATATTGGGGTCACCAATGAATAAGTTTGGAAAACAATTATGCAATAGTTTAGTTATTTGAGCAATGCCAGACCGCTCACAAAATTCATATAAAAAAATCTACTTATTGATGTGTCAGCGGGTGATTAGTGTATTTTCTGTCAGTTTCTCTCTCCTCTCTCTTATTAAATCAATTATTTGTTGACACGACAGCGAGTTGAGTTTTTGTGTGTATTTTGTGAGTGATTTTAGCATTTCTCTAGTTATTTTGCGTACAACTTAGTCGACTATTTGTCTTCTGCAGCATGCAGGTAACTTAGAACATGGAAAAGTTTTATGAATGTACCCTACAATACATAAGGCACTAGCGAATGAGATTATGTATATGTATGAAACAAGATATTATTGTTTGACTAGATATGCTTCACATTGATTAAAATGCAATATCATTCTCACACTATTTATGAAATCATGTGGGCCCTCTATGTCTTTGAACCACAACCATTCAAGATACCTTTCATTATTTTAGACATTTACCTAATTTATTATTCCTTATACTTATATCTTTGAATTTTTGGACTTCTTTTGTTTTACTTTCCGAGATCTTTCTGGAAGTAGTATCTCTACTCACGAGTGTAACTGTTTAAATCTTACCTCTCTCATATCTCGCTCAGACAAGATCATGTATAATTGTTGCTGTTGTTGTTGATGACCATCAGTTTGAAGAGGTAATTATGTTCAATAGGGACAAGTTATCCACACCCTCTCATATGAAGGGTTTGCAATGATTGAACGTATTGTCAAGTTGTACGGTGTGCATCGCAAGTTGTACGGTTTGACCAAAACCTTTTATATGACAATATAAAAAGGGTTTGTATAACATGACCATGTTCAATAAAGGTGGATAAAAATAATCTTTGAAAAAAGACAAATAAGACAATGTTTTCATGAGTTAACAATTGATTTGATGTAGTAGTAGTGTCGTATCAAGAACTTATTTGACATAAAGAAATTAAATGTTCTAGACCAATGAGGAACGTAATTTGACATTAGGGTCAAGTTTTGTTTTCGCAAACTATGTTGAAATAATAAGATTCTCCTTGTCACCATAAATGTATCTCGACATATTTTAGAAATATTCCTTTGATAATAAGTAGGTTTATAGTTTATTACTATTAGTTAAAATTTTTGTTAAGCTTTAGGTTAAGTATAAAAGTATTGTATTTTCTTTTTGGACCGAATATGAGAATAAGCACCTTTACAATGGATATTTATTTTGTTGTAAATAAAGGTTGAATGGATATATTTCAAGATGAAGTTGATCAAGTCAAAGTGAATAAGATCCCATAGACCATTATGGAAACTTTGTTCCCATTTTGTGAATTATAATTGTTATTCCCACATGTGCTTGTTGGAATGTACTTATTTGAGTTTTTGATCGTTAGAAGATGTTTTTCTTATGCAAATTAGTGTTGCGTGGCGATTATTAACGAGGCGATATAATGGTTTAAAAGATCTGTCATATTGCAAAACTAAGACGTTTTTCTAATTTACGTTCGGCGGAGTTCACGAAAGTGCCTCAAGTTATAACCCTCAGGTGTATAACCATCCCTTAAAACAACATTGCATCACATGTGTTGTCTAGTTACATGACTATAACATTGAATCCAATGGAGTTAAAAGTTACTAATTCCGACTGTACTTTGTGTAAAGTGATGGGTATTATGCATATATTTAATGTTTATATTGTTTTAATGACTTCTGAAAATTTTGGCATTATGTCATGTTATAAAAGCCGTTTTCCAAAAAATAGGTCAAAGTACAGTTTAGGGGGCCTTAATGCAGAAGAGGGGTTATAGTGCATTTTCAGGGTTTTTAGTGCGCACGAGTAGTCCTCAGTACATAACAAGGGTCCTCAGTGCATGAGAAGAGTCATTGAAGTTTTTAGTCGGTTTCGGTCATATCTTGTTAAAAAAAAAAGAAAAAAAAAAAATAAAAAATAGTGTCGTTTTTAGGGTTTATCAACTTGATATCTCATATCCAAATAAACCCGTAACACGTTTAAACTATTTGACCGCCTTCCAACCCTAAGTCAAATTAAACGAAAACATGTAACAAGTTGATAAACCAAAAGCTTAAGCGGGTCATAAATATAGAATTTAACTTTGAAAAGAACCATCAAGTTCTAAATATAATAGCCCATAACAACAAATAAAAAGCCTAACTCAAGTACTCAACCCAATAAGATTTTAAAAAACCATCCTTTGACCTTTGGTAATGCATGCCTTTAAAAAAGAAAAAAAGAAAAAATTTGTTCTTTTATTTATTTATTCATTTATTTAATTTTTTAAAATTACTCGAGCATCCGTATTTACCTTTGCATTAATCAAACGCAAAATTTGTTCAATTCTAAGTATATAACAATAACACATATGCTTAACCCTAAACAAATCATAATTTAATACAAACACTTTCGGCCTAATCCTAATCAAATACAAATTATGGGCCGAACCCATAAGTTAATCCACTAAGAGCCTGCTGCAGTTGAAGCGGGAGAGGACAAATGCTAAAATTGTAGCAAAGCGCAGAAAACAAAGCAGATAGAAGACCCTTTGTAAAGATGTCAGCAAACTAATAACGTGGGGAGCATGCAAAATGCGCAAATGGCCAGCAACAACCAAATCATGAATAAAATGAATGTGAATCTGAATGTCCTTCGTGCGTTGATGCTGCACAAGATTAAAAGATAGATAAACCACATTGACATTATCACAATAGACCAGAGTAGCAGATGACAACGCATATGAAGTTCACTAAGAAGATTACGCAACCAACAAGTCTCGGCAACAACATTAAACACCACGTCACTCAGCGCCGGCACGGAACGAGCGTAACTGACGAAAAGAGGAGAGAATATTATTGTTTCCAAAAAACACACAATAACCAGAAGTAGATCATCTAGTAGTAGGACAACCAACTCAGACAACATCATAATAGGCAACCAAAGAAGATGTCAAAGTAGAATACAACTGTAAACCATAACTCATAGTACCGTGAACATATCGTAAAATCCGATTGAGAGCGGTAAATGAGACTCCCATGGATTATGCATATATATAAACAACCTGTTGTACTGCATACGAAATATGTGGACGAGAAGTTAACGTGATAAAGGTACCGTGACCATTAACAATTTGGAAATAAAGGTTTACAAAACCGGATTGGATTTTGAAAAAGAACTTAACAATCATAATGCTAGCAAGAGTGATTTTGAAGTTTAATACAAGATAGCAGTGATGTCAAAACAACTCGATGATTATTCAAAATAGAAAAATGAGCTTATTGAGAAAATCAAAGTGCTTGATGAGAAATTGTATCGACAAAGTAAATCTGAGCAATTTTTTTTGTGAATAGACCGAAACAAGATAAATTTTATACTCATCGCAAAGGATTAGATTTTGAGAACCCGGGAAATTTAAACAAAACTAATCCAGATTTAAAAACGTTGTATGATTGGAACTATCTTTGAAATTTTGAAATAGATAGCCATTTACGATAGAAAATCATTTTTTTAATTTTCTTCAAAATGCCATATAATTTTTCAAAAGCTAAGTGACATTGAATCGGGGATGTTTCATTAGATTCTTTGACTTTGAGTGATGATGACTCAAATTCAAATATGAGTTCTAATTTAGATTTTTAAAAGAAAAAATTACACATCTGGTCCCTGTGGTATACCCCAAATAACAACTTTAATCCCTAAGTCGTTTTTATTACACCACAGATACCTATTTTTGAAATGTTGCACTCATTTTAGTCCTATTTTGGATGGAGTTAGTTCATCCGTTAAGTGTTTTATTGTTAGTCCTTCGTTAATAATTTTGCACCGTTAGTCCTTATTTTTAAAATATAGTTTCCCCCATTAGTCCCTAGTTAATAATAGTTATCATGCAGTTTTTACGTTTTGTCCGTTTTATCCGTTCCCCTTTTTTTTTTTTGTCGTTTTTCACGTTTCTATCCGCTTTTAGTCGTTTTACTTTTTATTTTCGTTGTTCTTTTTACGTTTTGTCGGTTTTATTATCCGATTTTGACCCTTTTTTCACGTTTTATCCAGGTTTTTTTTTCCAGTTTTCCTTCCGCAATCGTTTTTGTTCCATTCCATTCCATTTCCATTCCATTTCATTCCTCCATTCCTTTCCATTTTTTTCCATTCCATTCCATTCCTTTTTTCCATTCCATTCCGTTCCATTCCATTCCATTCCATTTTTCCTTTCCTTTCCATTCCATTCCATTCCATTCCATTCCTTCAATTGTTTTATTGTCTATTTTTTATGCTTTGTCCGTTTTAGGTATTTTCATCCCGGTATTTTTTAGTATTTTTTTACATTTTTGTCCAATCATACAAATTTGTATATGTGTTTTTAGTAAGCTAAAATTTTAAAATAATTTGATTTTTATGTGAATTTCGTACGTGACAGTACTTATAACTAGTGTTCATAGTACAAGATTACCATATATGCATGCATGATTTTCTTTATTTAATTTCAGATATTGGAATTTCTTAATTTTATGCCTTTTGATATAAACACGAAGCGAGGCGAAACTTCTTGTGTAAAAAATAGTCAATATTAATTTGTTATATAAAAGCCAAAATCTCTCTCTTTTACTTTTAGGTATAATCTAAATTTTTTTTCCAGATGAAACACAATTATTTTAATAGAAAGTTGAGAAGTCGGTTGTTTTAATTATAAGGAAATCAAATCTGAGAAGTCGGTTGTTTTTTTGGTTATAAAAGCCCAAAATCTCTCACTTTATGCTACAAGAAATAATTAGCAGACGATCGACGACTTTCGATTTCAAGGTAACTAAGAGATTTTTTTTTTTTTTTTTTACATTGCATTCTTACTTATTTTTGAGATGTCAAAAAGAAGACGAATTAGCAACGAAGATGATGTTCTTCCTGTGGAGTTGATTCATCGTATTCAATCGTTGTTGCCTTTAAAAGAAGGCGGGCACACTTGCATCTTGTCGAAATCATGGCTACATGCTTGGTATACCCTCCCTAACCTTCGATTAATCCCTCCAGATGAACACGAAAACGAAACAAACTACTACAAGCTCATTCATGCCACTTTGCAAAGGTACCACCGAGACAACACACCCATTCAATCTTTTCATCTCCAGTTAAGCATCATTAAAAACAACTTGAAGTTAGAGGACGTCGAAAATTGGATACGCCTTGTAGTTTCCAAAAGTACTCTCAGAGAGCTCTCACTTGATATCAGGGTTCTCCTTGATGCTGATGATGATCAGTCTCTTGCTTTGCCAAAGGATTTATTCTCTAGCCAAGGCCTACGTACAATTCATATAACAGCAGAATACGCAACTGAGGATATCACCAACCTTTATCGTCTTCGAATTTGTTCCACCAATGTCATCAACTGTGTTTCTTTACGTGTACTGGACTTGGAATGCGTCTTTATAAATCAAGACGTGTTTAACAGCTTGGTTTCTACTTGTAGCTTGCTTGAGAAGATTAAACTTACGTGGTGCGGGGGCATGTACAATGTCAAGGTTAACAACCTTCTTCATCTTACCGAATTGGACATTACCTCAATCGAAGACGACGATCATTGGGAGATCAATAATGTACCAAGTCTTTGCTCCTTTCGTTTCTCCGCGCCGTATGCTTCGAGGAAGCCTATACCATTTCAAATACATTCGTTAGCAAGTGTGACACAATTATGTATAATGGGTGTGATTATAGATGTTTCGTTTTTTAACACAGTCGGATCGAAGTTTTCTGTGCTCGAGAGTCTGACCCTTGGAATCAACTTTTGGAAGGATGAAAACATGTTTATCACTAGTTCTTCGCTCAAGTTGCTGACCCTAGACCTATCTCAAACTGGCCCGGTGGTCAATGTACAAGTTGATGCTCCAAGATTACTTTCTTTCATCTATACTGGTAATATACCTGGTCTCCTTTTTCGAACCACTGCTCCCGAGCAAGTTAAGCTTACTTTAGATTCATGCGATGATTTGGGTCATTCGTACTTTCTCAAGATGAGGGAAGCACTCAATTTATCAAGCAAGTTTGACATCAACATAAGACATGATAACCTTGATTTAGTAGTTCCTTTGAACGACATTGATGTTGATAATCTCAGAAGAAGGTTCTTGTTTCCGGTTGGGAACGTTGAACTTACACTTGAAACGCGCTTAAAGGAACACGTGTGGGAGCAATCGCGATTCTTTGATGCATTGTTCTTGATTTGCCATCCGAGTTACATAAGGTCCTCTTACCAGGTGATAAGGAAGATGATGAAAGGGAATACAACTGATCTAAAAGAAGTTTTATTGAAAAATCCCAATAATGGAAATTGGGAGGCTCTAACAAGTTCTTGGATAAGCCTTCTTCACACATTCCCTGATCAACTTTTTGAGTGCAAACTAAATTGGTTTCCTCAATAGAACATTTGGTTCGATCTTTTAATGTGAGTAATATTTAAGTTTTGCAATAGTTTGTTTAAGTTACACTGCTCCGATAGACTTTTATTTTGTTTTGATTTGTAAGAGTTCAACACATGGATATCTCGTGTTTGATAATTGCGAATTTGTATGTGAATTTATTTTAGTGCCCAATGTGTAATGACTACTGCAATTTGTATTTGAGAGGCTGAAGATGATATAACATCAAATCATCAATGATCAAATTATGACATAAACATTGTTTTGAAAAAAAGTAATGTTACACGTCCCGTTAAGTTGTATGATATAAATATTGTTTTGAAAATCAAGGACTATCTTATTAGACTTAAAAGTACGCGAAGTTAAATTCGTTTGTCGCAGGAGGGAATTTGTTTGTCGCTCAGTTTAATTTGCAATACTTATCATGTATCTCCGTACGCTGCTCACAGATGTAGACTATTGTTAGTACCCCCACCAGAAATCATGGCAGTCTGAAAGTTAAGGACTGGGACACATTTGAGTCTCTTCTGGCCAAGATGAGAGACATTGAAAATACTAACTATTTGTCTGTTTCGTTGAACGACACCTTTTTCAACCTTAAGGCCAAGATAAGTTACATACAAGGTTTTGCTGGAATGAGGCTCGGAGACCACCGTACCCTTTCTGACTACATGATTCCTCAAGCCTCCACCCTAATAGTCGATAACTGTAACCAGAACATTGTATATCTTGACAGACGAGTAGAAATTTTTTGTGTACCGGCTCCTTTGAGTAAATAGATGGGTCTAATATAAGAGTAAAAATTTACACGAGCAACTGGAGTCTAATATTACAAGCATACTCTAGCGATAAAGATTATTCATCAAACACGTTACGTGCACACCCTAAACCATATCTAAATCAAGCATACTATACATTAAAGTGAGGACTTACTTGCAACTGTGTGATGATTCGTAATGATTTTGATCACCGAACAACCGATTAACAAACTCGAAACCCTAACTGTTTGAAGTTTTGATTAATTGGTTCTGAAAGAGAAGATAAACTTTTAATTACGGTTTGAAGTTACGATTCATTTGAAAGGGGAGAGGAAGTTATTAATTTGAAGTTTTGATTTTATTAATGGTGAGAGATAACTATGCCAGATTTTTTTTCTTTAAAGTTGCCAGTCAAAAAACAAATGTTAAGAGCATGCCGTATGTTAACTTGGGAAGAAGTGAGTTAAGGGTTAACTTTTTTGAGTTAAGAGGCGTTAATCATACTACCCAAGTGAGTTAAGGCATTGAGTTAAAGGGTGCGTTGCCACAACGAAGCAGCAGATATTAAAAAAAAAAATCTACATATCGCCCCTTAAATTTTACATATTGCCTCAAAGGATTTTTTTTTTTTTTTTGCCAGAGTTATATGATAAGGAGGTTTTTTAAGTTAAAAATTAAAAGTTAACATATAACGTGTAAGTGAAAAAGTTAAAGTTGTTTTTCCGGTGACTTTTTTGATCGGAAAATATGGAGAAAGGACTTGGTGAAAGAATGGATAAATGTGAAAGTGAATTAGAGGTTGTGGGATAGTGGTGAGTGAGGAGTGGACCAATAGGGGTTAATATAATATAATATATAATAATAATATTTCACTTTTTTCATTGATGTGCATTGATATTTGGTGGGTAATATTAAGATGTTTGATGGGATATAGTTTGGAATTTGAGAATTTTGGGTTAGACTTTTTGGTGATCAGTGCAAGTGATATATGGAGTATTGTATTTTTTTAGAATGCTTTTGTTAACTACACAAGTTACTTAATATTGATTAGTTAGTACTAAAGATTTTCTCAAATACTTTCTACATTATAGTTTTGATAATAGTCACAATTCTTTTAATTAAAATATTAATAAAACCGCGAGCGCTTTATACAATTTTTACGACATTTGGTGTGTTAGATTTTTCGTTAATTTTGATATGTGATCAATGAATACATTTAATAAATATGTTTTACAACATAAGTGAGTTTATTTACATATAAACTAGTTGAAATCTTCATCCAAAATTAATTTTATCGACACCTAAACTCAAAATTAGTTTTATTTGCATCGTAGCATAACTATCACCTTTGGTGCATTTATATTAAACCCGACCCGACCCGATTTGTTTAAAATTTTGCTAAAAATGACGGTTCCAAATTATGCTCCATGCCCCGTGTCCCACAATCGTCGGCACCGCCACGATGTATGACGCGTCCCTCTAGACGTACATTGTTGTCTCACCGTCAAGGAAGTGAAATATATTAGTCAAGACAAGGAAGGTATTCTACCGTGCCAATCCAACATAAGATGGCCTATGCTGGTCTTGACCTTAATGACAGTCGTATCCTTGTCTACTACTTAGTTCAGGACAATTCAACTTTACATCTTGTGGACGATGCAAAGGACGTGATTGATGCAATGATGCTACGGGAAAGACTATTGATTTAGAAGTGAATAGCTCTAAAACCATCGAGAATGTGAAAGCCATGATACAAGACAAGGAAGGTATTCCATTAAACGAGCAGACACTGCTTTTGCCCCAAAAGAAGTTCATGGACGACTCTCTACTCTCGCTCACTACTATATCCCAAATGAATTTACCATCTATCTTGCTCGGTCTCTTTTATTCTTTTTGAGCTAGGTTGTCTCAATGTGGTTAGGTTGAAGTTTATTTTCGGCTACCAAGGATCTTAATAATGTTTCTTTTTATAGTCTTGCCAACTTAAACTCGAGGATCAAAGGTATCACTATATGATTTGTTTGCTGAACTCGAACCTTTGTCATGTTAACATGTCTGTTGTCCCAGATCAATGTACATCAGTGCATATATGATGATTAAATGTTGTTGGTTTCTTTATAGCCCTTGATTTTATTTGTTAGTTTTTGTTTTTGTTTTCATGGGATATGTCCATTGATTGGTTTGATAAAGACTGATACTTTTTGTGATTATTTACAATTACAACAAGTACAAAGCTATCTGTATATAATTGTATGTTATCTGTATTATTGCTTTGGTTGTCTGAAGTAGATGTCTGTAATAGTAATAAGAGATAAGGCATGTCTTCTCTCTTGAATCATTGTTGTATACTCCTTTATGTTATTAATAAAAGTTCACCTTTGCGCACCCATTCACAAATTTATACATGCATGCAAAATTTCAACTAAATACTTATTTGATGTTGTTTTTTCATGCTGATCATCATTCGGTGTCTATTCTGAAGAAGCATTAGATGAGTTTAGTAGCGTTTCTGGCCTTATTCCTAATTTGAGTAAAAGTTCTACTTTTTTTGGGAATGTGAAAGCTAGTGTTAAAGCTGCTATCTATAGTGCATGTCGTTTGTTACTGGAAACCTCCGTGTTAGATATTTAGGTGTTCCGTTATTATCCTCTAGACTTTATAAGAAGCATTGTTCGAGCTTGGTTGATAAAGTAAATAAGCGGTTATTGAACTGGAAAAATAAGACATTGACGTTTGGGTAGACTTTAGTTGATGTATGTGGTGAGTTCTCTCCAAGTATATTGGTCTGTCTTCATCTTGCCTAAAGCCGCGACGTATGAAATTGAAAAAACGATGAGGGGTTTCTTTGGTCTCATGGTGATCTTCAAAAGGGTAGTGCTAAAGTCAAATGGTTTGATGTTTTTTGTAAAATTTATGGTGGTCTCTTATTAAGTCTTTACATACTTGGAATGTTGCTTTGATGTCCAAGCATGTTTGGAACATTGTATCCGGAAAAGAATCTTTATGGGTAAAATGGGATTCTGCATACAAGTTGAGAGATAATAGAATGAAGAGAAATTTTTGGGATGTGCCTGAGTAAAATGATATTTGTTGGAGTTGGAGGAAGATTCTACAATCTCGTGAGTTATTAAGAGATCATATTGTGCATAGATTGGGTAATGGCGCTTTGTCACCTTGGTTTGACAATTGGGTTTTCATTGGTCCTTTATGTAAGTTCATCTCTAAAAGGGATATTTATGAAGCTGGATTTTATTTGTCTTGCAAGGTTGCTGATATTGTTGAAAATGGTGAATGAAAATGGCCCTTCACCGAGATGAAAATTCCCTTTTCTTGCTCATCTCCCTCTTTTTACTTTTTAAGAATAGGCAGATAAGTTCTTTGGAAGTCTAAAAATGGCAAAATGGGTAATTTCTCTGTTAAGGGTGTTTGGAATGATATTTCGAGAGATAGGAATGTAGTTCCTTGGTATAAGCTAGTGTGATTTAGCCAAAATATTCCGAGACACTCATTTATTTTCTGGCTAGCTATTAAGCAAAGGCTCAAAACCCAAGATAGGATTTCTAATTGGCAAAATATTGGTGATGTGAAGTGCTTTTATGTGTAATGTTGTTCAATCACAAACATCTATTTTTAAAATGTGAGTCTTTTTTGAAGATTTAGGAGTTGTTTAAGAAGTTTGTTAGATTGAAGCAGGCCCCTAATGATTTACAACAGATTTTGATTTTTTTTGGAAATAGGACTATTAACAACTCTATTTGGAGCATATTGCAAACGCTTGTTTTGGGTGCAATGGTATGCTTTCTATGGCAAGAGAGAAATCTAAGGTGTTTTCAAGACAAGAGGAGGCCTTTGATTGAGTTATTTAGTGTGATTAAGGAAACTGTTAAACTTAGAATGATGAGTCTTAAAGTTAGTAATTCTGGACAAGCTATGGAAGTTGCTGAATTGTGAAATTTTTCATATTTTGCGGTAATGGAAGGTTATGTTTCATGATAGAAATAGGAAGTAGTCTGTGGTGTTTGGGGTGTTTGGATAAGAGTATAGTTATGTTAAGGAAATGTTTGGTGTTGGTTTTGTATTGGTGTTGTAGAAGTTGGTTTTTTAGTTTGCTGGCATGTAGTAAGATGGGAAATGAGATAAGGAGTTATAAGGTGGACTGTATTGAATACTTCTTAAATCTTTATTGGACTGAGCTTGTTGAGGTGCATAAGAGCAAGAGGCCCATGTATGATGTTTGTGATGCTGATTACGTGAAGACCTATGTTGAAGATATGCAAAGGAGTTGTTATAATCTTTTTGTTTTTTATCATAGCTGTAGTTTTATTTGGTATTGTTCTAGTTATGGTAGGCTTATTTCTTTTGTACTCATGTTCTCAAAGCATGTTTTGGGCATGTCTAAGGACGCTGCTTATATGGGTGTTGTCCATATAAGTTGATTGTTTATATTTTTTGTCTTTATAATATTTGTCGGGACTATTAGTTCCATTTTCAAATTTCAACTAAATACTTCAATGTGGAGCAGCTCAAGCAATGCTTTTTGTGGCTAGTTGGATTCTGATGTAGTACATAACAGGGACGGACCCATGATTTGTGAGAGGGTGTTGCATAATTCTTTTTTATGACCATGAGAACTAAAGTTGCCTAATAAAGAATTTATTAGGTAGAATTGGGTGTTGCACAAGCCCATAAAAGATATTTTATAAAAAAAAATTATACTTCGTGACCTTAAATACCCGACTCTCATGTGGGTCCGTCCTTGGTACATAATAATGTATATGAAACACAATTATTTTGATAGAAATTGTATAAGGGTGTGTTTGTTTCATTAAGATGTTTTGTGTCTGAATCTGACTATCACATCTTATTGGTAAGAGGTGGCTAGAAAGTCTAAATCTGAACGAAATAATGTTGTTTGTATTTGTATAAGTGTCCGAATGATTTTAAGTGCTCGTTTTTGTAGTTTGTTTATTAAACCAACGCAATGCACGATAATAAAGTGTATAAATATGAAACAAAACTTTTTATCATAAATATAACATAGTTAATAAACAATCAAATATATTATATAAAGTTTACAAAACGAGTAAGAGCCAGAAACAAGTCCCCACCTCTTCTTGAGCAAGATGTTATATGTCATTTGTGTCTTACTCAAAGAAAAAAAACAAGGAAAATATGCCCTTCTCTTCTTGTAAGAGTAAGAGAGAGTAAATAAGACTTTTTTTAAAGGGAGAATTGCGTATATATCCTTCAAAAGACCTAAAATTGCATATATATCCAACCCAAAGTTATAATTGCATATATATCTTTTCAAACATTTAAAATTGTCATATATATTCAAATAGTTATTTTTTATTTATTAAAAAACTCAAAATGCATTGTAACCATAATACAATTTCAAAATGTCTATCATTTTCATTACTGAAAGTATATATATATTATCCCCCTAAAATCAAAAAAGGTAATTGACCCATAAATCTTACACATAAACATTGTTGCTAAAATTTAGATGAATTGAATTTTTTTAAAACTGCTTCGATGCATCAACAGGTTGCATCATTGCTGCAAAAATTGCATTACTTTTACATCTATATGTCATATGAATTCATTCAAAATATTAAACTAACAAATATCATTTAATGGTTAAGGCATCATAGGCCTAATAGGGGAAATATAGATCGACAATTGTTTTGGAAAGATAAAGAATTGCAATGTCTGTATTGCATATGATATAATGATCTCACTGATGATTCAATAATGCCAACGAAATAAATCAGTGAAGCACAAAAACACTAACCGGAAACATTACATAAGCAAATTAATACAATAACCAAAAAATTATTAAAAATACAATTAAAGTGATTATCAGTTACCCAATTTAGTGCTTGAGTTATAAGCACCACAGGGACGGATCTACCTTGAAAAGAAAGGGCAGTTCCGTAATTTAATACAAAAAAAGTGAGATTTTAGTGTAATTTTTTAATAATTTTGACCTTTTTTTGAAGTCAGTCTCAACCAAACCCTCAATTATTGGCACACCCACATAAAACCCAATATTCAACACTCTAAACTTTATAAATCCATCATTTCAAAAGTAAACTACTCGATTATCATTACGATCCTAGTTTTTTAGCCATTTCAGATTTGTTGTTGTAAAAAAATTTGCCCCCCACATCCTCATTTCCTGGTTCCGCCACTGAAGCACCGGATGAGTAGATGGTGATGATGATCAATGGTATGTAAAATACAAGGGTATAATGGACATTTGGGATTTATATTAAAATTATAATGTATTGTGAGGATTTAAATATATCAAAAATGATTACTTGGATATATATGACATTTTTAAAGGTTTGCAAGGATATATACGTTATTATGAGTTTTGGCCGGATATATACGCAATTTTAATCTTTTGAAGGGATATATATATGCAATTCTCTCATTTTTTTTAAGCAAACACACCCTAAGTGAAATAAAGTAAAGTGCGAGAGAGCGTTTTGTAAATATGGATGCATGCAAAATTTATATAAGGAAATCAAAATTGACAAAGTCGGTTTTTTATAAAATTGAAAAGTCGGTTAGATTTTTTTATTATTAAAAGCCCAAAACCTCTCTCACGTATTCTACAAGAGATAATTAGCAGGCGATCGACGACTACTTTCGATTTCAAGGTAAGAGACAGTTTTTACATTGCATTCTTACTTGTATTTTTATTGATTAAAAGGTTCTTATTGTGGTTTAATATGGAAATTATGTCAAAAAGAAGTAGAATTAGCAATGAAGAAGATGTTCTTCCTGTGGAGTTGATTCATTGTATTCAATCGTTGTTGCCTTTAAAAGAAGGCGCGCGCACTTGCATCTTGTCGAAGTCATGGTTACACGCTTGGTATACCCTCCCTAACCTTAGATTAATCCCTCCTGAAGAACCTAATAAGTGTTTTTCAACCCACGAAAACGAAACAAAGTACTACAAGCTCATCCATAGCACTTTGCAAAGGTACCACCGAGACAACACACCCATTCAATCTTTTCATCTTCAGTTAAAAATCGTTAAAAATAACTTGAACCTAGAGGACGTCGAAAATTGGATACGCCTTGTAGCTTCGAAAAGTAGTCTAAGAGAGCTCTCACTTGATTTCATGGTTTTCCTTGATGATGATCAATCTCTCGCTTTGCCAAATGAGTTATTCTCTAGCCCAGGCCTACATAAAATTCATGTAACATCGGGATTCACATATAATGATCTCACCAACTTTCCTCTTCGAATTCGTCCCACCAATGTCATCAACTGTGTTTCTTTACGTGTACTGGACTTGGAATGCGTCTTTGTAAATCAAGACATGTTTCACAACTTGCTGTCTACTTGTAAGTTGCTTGAGAAGATTAAACTTTCGTCGTGCGAGGGCTTGAAGAATGTCAAGGTTAAAAACCTTCTTCGTCTTACCAAATTGGAGATTTTGTCAATAGAACAAGACAATCTTTGGGAGATCAATAATGTACCAAGTCTTCGCTCCTTTCGTTACTGCCATCAAATTTATTCGTGGAAGCCCATACCGTTTCAAATGGATTCATTAGCAAGTGTGACACAATTATGTATTGAGGGTTGCCTGATTTTTGACAATTCGTTTTTTGACACACTCGAATCCAAATTTCCTGTGCTCGAGAGTTTGACCCTCGTAATTGAGCGTTGCGAGCTCAAAAACTTGGTTTTCGCTAGTGCTTCGCTCAAGTGGTTGAACCTAGACGTATTTCAAAGTGGGCCGGTCAATGTACAAGTTAATGCTCCAAGATTACTTTCTTTCATCTACACTGGTAAATTACCTGCTCTCCTTTTCAGAACTACTACTCCCAAGCAAATAAAGCTTACTCTCAGCTCATGGGAAAAATTTGGGTTATCGTACTTTCTCAAGGTGAGGGAAGCACTCAATTCATCAAGCAAGTTCGACATATACATAGGACATAAAGTCCTTTCTCGATTAGTGCCTATGTACATTGATGTTGTTGATCTCAGAAGAAGGGTCTTGTTTCCCGTTGGGAACGTTGAACTTAAACTTAGAACATGTTTAGATGAACACGCGTGGGAGCAATCGCGATTCTTTGATGCGTTTTTCTTGGTTTGCCATCCGAGTTACATAAATTCCTCTTACGAGGTGATAAGGAAGATGATGGAAGCGAATACGACTGATCTAAAAGAAGTTTTATTGAAAAATCCTCACAATGAAAAATGGGAAGCTCTAACAAGTTCTTGGATAAGCGTTCTTCACGAATACCCTGATCACCTTTTTGAGTGCAAACTAAATTGGTTTCATCAATAGAGAACCGGCCTTTAGTTCGTTCGATCTTTTAATGCATGTGATATTTAAGTTTTTCATCATTTTGTTTAGTTTATACTGCTCCAATATATCCTGTGTTTGATATTTGCGCACTTGTATTTACCAGGCTGAAGATGATATAACATCAATGTAGTCAAATTATGTTTATGTTTTACTTTCTCATGTAGTAGGCTCTTTTTCTACCAACATACGTCAATTTATGTTTTTGTAAGAACGTCCTTGTGCAAGTTAAGTTCATTTCTAAGTTACAAGTTAGCCTACTTCTTGTGGTGTGATCAGTTATTGCATTCAGTTTTTACCGATAAACTATATTAATATATATAGCTTAGTAGTTAAAAAAAAGATGTTTAAATCCTTTCGGTACATTGCACTGGTAGTAGGATTTTTGCGTTGGATATTTTTTAACTGTGTTTTATGTGCTTTGATTTGTACCACAAGTTCATGTTATCAGTGTTGGGTTTTACTAATACATTGGCCTATAAACAAGTAACATCATCAAAGCATCAATGGGTAATAGTAATAATACTTTGTAAATTAATTAACCGACCAAAAAGTATATGTGTACCTTTAGTAATCAATGCAATTAGGGTTCATAGAAAGCCCAAATTAAGATCAATCAATTAAGAACCTAAACCTCATAAATTAGGGTTTATATAATTCACCACATCAATAGGAATACCAAGATATGCAAACACAAGTGTATTTGCTCTTCGTTTGGTATTAATGATAGTAACGAATCAATGAGAAGTCTAGGTTCTTGATCACAATAGATTAACCAAACACCTTTGTTGATGCTCACTTAAACTCTCCTTACATGCGGTTTTGCTTCATGACATAAGAACAAGAGGGAAGAAAGAAGAAGTTTGGCCTTCTTGAATCTATAGTTCCAAGGATTTAATACATGGGGATGTATTTATAGCTTTATGGTAGATGTCAAGATTGCTATAGTATCCGATGTGGGATTCTATAGTTTTCAAGCAAAATACAAGCCCAAAGAGGATTCCCTCAAAACCTTCTCTTGACTTGTTAACTTTCTTCATATCCTTGACATTTAATGATCGATAATCAAAACTCGTCAAATATTAAATATCATTAAGTATTTATTTCGTGATCAAATAATTAAATATAACATTTTATATATTAATTATTTATACATTGATTCTCATACGTGATGTGTGCAATCCCAAATCTCGAAGTTCAATCCGCCATACTAATATTTAATAATTATCCATAAACCTTTCAGCTCCCTTGGATATTACTATATAGTAATACATTGTTAGTCTAGCTTTAACACGCCAATGCCCCCATTGAATCGGCATGGTCTCGGAAAACCATTTAATGATTCATCATTTTACTTTTCCTTTATGTTACTAATACTACATTAACTATGAATATGGATCAAGTCATTTCATAAGTTAATATTCTTTGTTGTATTTGATTGAACAAGATTACCAAATCATCCAACGTATTCCAGATAGATCTTGGGTAAGTTTTTACAAACATCTTGCCAATCCTAAGGGGCCCAAATATAGTATTATGCTTGGAAACAATTCAAATGAACAATTATTTCTGAACACATAACTTAGTGAACTTTTGTAACTTCAAAATAGCCCCTATAAGTTACGGATTACGTTAGACTTATCTTTACACAAGTGCACTACATTCATTACAGTTATCACTGTATCTCAAACCGAGGATATAACTTCATGATATACTAATGACAAAGATCCTAAAGTATCATCACGTAAAGTTTGATCATCCAAGTCCATATTGATTGATTTGAATATCTGGGCATGTCCTAACATCATCAATATATACTAAAGTATATTATAATTAAAACTCATATTTGTCTTAATTCAATGACATTCCACATCATTGATCAAACGACTTTAGAATAACATAAATTATTTCACTGATTAAACACATGCAAATATAGGATATAATATTAAGAAAATGAAAATAAATATAACCAATATTTTATTTTATTTAAATAATATTTGTTCAAAACATCCCTTATCCAAATACTAAATAGATCAATGCATGATAATATTGGTTAATGAATTATGCATCAAGTAATGACAATCATACTTGCTGACAAGGCATAATTTCAACTAACTTTGATCTATTGGAATTTTGAGAATACGTATTTCAAGAATTCAATGGTAGAAGTTCTTGTATGTGTGCATTCAAAATATCTTGATATTGCCATAATATTTAAAAGTGTACATCTCAAAATACTAATTTATGAAATCAAACTTTCAACATTTTAAAGTTTAAAGTATTCTTACTTTATTGTATAATGCAACTATGCTAGTTAAAGCACAACTAAATTCGCATGGCCATCAACAAGGATGAAATCCTCCGTGACTATATTGAGTGTCATCTCAATTAAACCCAAAGATCATTGTATACAAAACAACAATATGCTCTTTAAAATTTTCTAAACTTCAATATCTTCAGTGTAATGTTTGATGCCTTCAACTTCTTTCAAGTTTGTTGCTATGACAATACTAAATACAATTGAAGTATTCTTAATCCATAGAATTTTGAGAGCAAATCTAAATAGGGAATGTAATTTAGATTCAAACATATCCCATTAGAATATTCATTAACTAAGTTATCTAATATCTTAATTAGATATCAATGTTGTCAAATCATCTTGCATTCAAGCATGATACAACCATAACATGATGTACATGAAAATCCTTTGTACCAAACTAAGATTTCATTCTATGTTCATACATATCCATTTTCCAAATGATTATATCATGTTCTATGGCAGACTCATTGTTTACTCCCACATGTTTATTAATAATAAACATATATTCCAATGCTTGTATCTTATTGTCAAAATCTTTCATGTGAAGTTCCATTCCAAATTAAACTAACATTTATCTTATTTGAATGTTACCACCTGGCAAACATATAAATTTAAAGAAAATAAACATACATCTCGACTAGCTTTCAGTGAATACTTAGGAAATTATCTTATTTTAATTTAAAACCAAAACTTGGATTTAATAGTTAAACCATAAGAACATCTCTCTAGATGCAATGCATATATCCATTCATGGATCTTGCAATTTTTACATTTTCAAAGATTATGTGAATTCTATAAACCGATTTTCATTACTTATCTGTCTCTGAAAACAATCACCATCAAAAAGGTTTTAATATTCAATTTGTCATTTTCATATTAATGGAAAATAAGTATGTACAAATATCAATGCATTATATATATTTAATGTGCCAAGGAAGAATAATACTGTTAATACAAATAAGCCAAAAGCGTTTATTTATATTTACGGTCTTCTATGTTTTATCAGATAATAAAACGTAAAATTATTTTATGAAACAAATATAATACGTAAATGGTTTGAACTTAGTTTTCTAACAATACTTTGATTTCTACATAAAACAAAAAAAGTCAAGTATATAATTGATTTTTATGATTTAGATATACATATGTACAACAACTAGGTTTATATATCAAGGTTAACTGATACTTAAATAAGTATACTAAAATAAAAAAAAAATGTAAAGGCTAAAA